>JAEIII010009219.1:0-10266 GCA_018905755.1 Drosophila ohnishii | reverse complement strand
TTTTTTAAACCCTTTGTAATCCATAAAAAATCTTTTTAAATTTAGAAAAGCCCAAATTACTTATCAGTTTCATACCCTTAACACACTATAACTCAATTCTGTGTTTTAAAAATTTGCTAAACTTGTTACTTGCAGTTTGATTTTTTTTTGTGATTTTCAAAGCCATATGGAAATTACTTTTCTTAATTAAAAATTATCAAACTTTTTCCATGCTTCTCCTTCGGTTGAACCAATATGATTGGAATGCAATATGCTTACCCAGACACAGGGTTACTCAGCTACTCAGCTCATATACTTCCAACACCCCCAGCAAACTATCAAATCCCACCCCCTACCTCCTCTGAAAGCAATTAAAAATGTAATGCATATTCTGGCCTTTGATTTAAGTTTTCCCCTCCACCTATACACTCTCTCTCCTAAAGCATTCTTGGTCTTCAACTTGTGCCCGCTGGCTTTTCCTGGACAACCCAGCAATGTCAAATATTTTGGATATTTATGAAATGAGAAATATTTGCAATTTATGCTAGTGAAAACGCTGGTTGTGAGCCAAAATTGAGTCGATATTAATTACCCAAGGCAAGAAGCACAAACTGGCAGGTAATAAGCTCAACTTCAGTGTGGATTTATCAAGATGAACACACACTCAGTTGCACACATAGTAGCTCACGGGAAGAAAATAAAATAAATCAAGAATGTGTGACCAATAAATCAAGAACAAAAATCAGCTTAGAAGATTGTAGAGTCTTTGCTCAAATCAAGATTAATTGCTCTCAATTGCTTTTGCTTTTTTCAAAAAGTAAATTCCATTGAGATTGTCACAAATGCCAAAGAAATTTAAGCCACATTTTATAATTTTTAAATGAAGAAACAAGACATTTTCCCAGCTTAGATTGTAACATTTTCTTATCAAACGAGTGTTTATGTCATTTATTTTCTATTCAACACCCATAAATCAAATCTTTCAATTAATATTTATGGCAGGATATCAAGGTTTCAAGTTCCAATTAGTGGAAGCTGGAGTTTGATTGATTTGCAGGTGCACAGCCTCACTGTACAGTTGCCTTTCGTTTTCCCCGCTCGTCGACATCTTGTAATTTGTCGTCTCATCTGGCAGGCCCCTGTGTGTTCTCGAGGTTTTCCATTTCCATTTTTCCCCTGCCTCAGCCATAACTCAGAACAACACTTTGAAATGCAACACATGGCTACTGCAGCAGCAGCAGAGATTTTCCTCCCGTTTTTCCCGTGTTTTCGCTCTTGATTTTCCCCGCTTGTGCTTCGTTTTATCTTTGAGTTTCTTTTGGACTTGGGAGTGATGCCTCCTTCCATTTGCTACAATATCCTTTCTGCAGTTTCAGCCTTCTATTTTTATCCCCATGCACCGAGTGTTCTCTCTCTCTCTCCCTGGGGTTCGTTCGCATTATCACCCGGCGGAAGGATGGGGTATTTCGAGTACCGAGTACTGGGAAGCTGGGTGAGAGAGCTGTGGATTTGTCGTAATTGTGTATGGAGTGTGTTCTCGTCCATTCCGCCAGCTCTGGCTACCTCTTTAATAAAGTTTCCTCCGTCTCCTATCCACTTCTCCTCTTTGCTTTCTGTGTGTTTATTTTCCCTTTTCTTTTTCCCTGAACTGCCGTTGAAGCGGGACACCCCATGCTGTGCATTTGACGACTGGCTCTGTTTTTTACAGAGCAAAAAAATGTGTATACATATATACTCTATTTTAAAATCAAATTTGCAGCCCGGAAGTGGGCCTTTTTAAGGGAAAAATTGAGTTGTGGGTGGATTATAATATAATAAGAAGTGTTACTAGGGTTTTATATCGAACAGAAAAGACCGATATGATATATCGATAAATCAAAAATGTTGGTCGCAATAGTATTTAAAAAAAGCATTGCAAAATTTTATATGAGGATATTTTATGTATCGATAAATATCAAAGTAAACGATTAAATATGTCGATAAATAAATCGATAAGAATCATAGGTAAGCTATTCGTTTTTTGTTCTTTTTTTTTTGAGCTGATATTGATCCAAAATATTATATATGATTTTAATTTATCGATTTTGTCGATTTATAAATATCGAAAAAAAAACTATTTTAAAAAATGCACAAAATTAGTACATTTTTTCTATATTTTTCCGATATATCAAACAGAATTTTTATCTATATCGTTACTTTATCGATATTATAGAATACTCTTCTTTCACAAGAAAAGTTTATAATATTACTTTCATAAACAAAATTTTTTTCTAATTTAATTAAAAAAAAATGTATTTTAAAAAATTCTTAAAAATATTCTTCCGTGTATTTTAACCCCACAAAAACAAAAACACAAGTTGAAACAGTAGCAGGCACCCAGCCTATCCAAGGGATCTTGAATTCAAGGGGTCTGAGGCCAAAGACAGCTAAAATTAGACTCCAGACGATGTCGACGCTGGCAAATGGCATCGGTACAGCATTTTAATTTCTGGCATTAAGGCGTAGTAAATAACACAAACATATCCGCAAGCGAAATATACAAAATTCAGTTGCAAAATATAAATATGCGATATAGAAAATACCTATTTACATGATCATTATCTATTTTGGTTGCCAATAAACTAGTATTATTGTTTTAGATAAAATCGTAATTGTAATCGTGATCCCATCATTTGTCTAACCCCCCCTCATATTATTTTAACCGCAGCCGTAAATTACCATTATTAAAAAGCACTTAAAGCAGGCATAGTAAAAATGTAATAAAAGATTCAACCGATAGCAGTTTAATGGTGTTTATGACTCAAGTCCTAATTTAGTAGCATTTTATTTAGCTTTAGTTTACGTTGGTTTTTATGTGTGATTTTCCCATTAAATGTTTGTGATGGACATACCTGAAAGAAAAAAGAAAAATAAATAAATTAGAATACATTTATTTAAATACGAAAATAAATATATATGAATATATAAATTAAAGTTATTTAGATTAACCCCCTCTGGCCTAGTTTATTGATAACCCAAATTAGTTTCCATTTCAAATAATAAATATTTTGATGGCATAGCTTGGGCTTAGGCTTAGATTTATTCACAAAATCAAATGCCTCTGAACAAATTACTTTCGATTAATTTATTTCCAACGAAAAATATAAATTTTAAATAAAATACAAACGTAAGCCCCAAAGCATATAAAATAAAATAAAATATATATTTTGCTACCCCACATAAATCCGCTTATTTTCGCATGAATTGAGTTCGAAAAGTCAGTCAGCAAAAATATAAAATTCCGCTCGAACACATCTGCACTTTGGCGGCGCAGATTTGTTGCGTGACAAAAATGCAAAAGTGGAAACAAAACCAATATAAATTATATATATATAAAATACAGCGTAATGTATTATATGTGTGAGAGTATGTGTTGTATACTTTTCGATTTAAAATGTGCGTAAATTGTTTTTGGCATTGCCTATTTGGGAGTCCATAAAGCCGAAATACGTAAACGTATTTGAATTTGTGTAAACAAATTGAGCGATAAAAATTGGTTATAGAGCAAATGTTTCAATTACAAACATTTTAAAAACAAAAAGGAATAC
Organism: Drosophila ohnishii; assembly: GCA_018905755.1. Classification (NCBI taxonomy): domain Eukaryota; kingdom Metazoa; phylum Arthropoda; class Insecta; order Diptera; family Drosophilidae; genus Drosophila; species Drosophila ohnishii. The sequence continues at coordinate 6,700 of JAEIII010009219.1, read as the reverse complement.
GAAAATATATTAGAAAAAACAGCGAAATGGGAACAAAAAACCATACATTTTTCTCACCCACCGAGAGAGAGAGAGAGGCTGAGGCTGAGGCTGAGTGCTCTCCAGGGTCTGGCCATTTAATCAGTTTAAATTGACACTGGGGGTCAAATTCATTAAGATAGAATTCCTTTTTGTTTTTGTTTTGCTGCTGGGCGTTGGCTCCATGCGACAAAAAAAAAAATATACATACAACGTCAACGAAGACCACAACAAGCAGACGGCGACGACGATGACGGCGGCAGCGTTGGAATTTTAGAAACATAAATTTCAAAAATAGATAACCGCTGCTCCGCACTGCAAGGCATTTTCCATTAGCATTACCAATGCCCCGGCGGCATCTAAGCCACACCAAATAATTATTGCCTATTCCCGGAAATCGCTTAAAGCTAGTACTTGAACCTGGGTAATTTTGTACAAAAAAATCAGATAGATAACTTTAAAAATAGCCTGCTAAATAACAACCTAGGGCAGGGCCTTGGAGGGGGAAGTTTGGAGGTAGGTGCCTTTAGCAGGATATGCGTGACTGGCATTGAAATTAAACAAAATATATTTTAGCGCTCAGTGTCAAACGAGGCGAAAGACAGGCTGGCTGTCATGGCAGGGGGGGAGTCTCCCTGGGTCTGGGCAGATTCGCGTCGACGTGGCAACCTATATGGAGAGGCTTCCTCAGCTCAAGGAGAGAAAAAAAATACAGCCGAATACATAAATAAATGTAATGGCTTTTCACAACAATAACAAGGGCAATGAAAGCGAAATGAGACGAGAGTTAGTCGGGGTAAATACCCTGTAAATAGGGGATTATATTTTAAGACAGTTAAGTAATTAAAATATTTATTTAGGTTAATGAAAATAAACCTATAAAACCCTAACCGTAAGGGAAATTAAGAAAGCTAACCTTCTATAAGAATTAATTGTTTAGAAATAAATATTTTTTTGTAAAGGAAAATTATTGTTATTTTAGCTCTTATCTGAAATATAAAGAATATTAATTTTAAATACCTTTTAAAAATGTTTACTCTTAAATTGATAATAGTAATTAATTTTTATATATTAATTCCATTTCATTTATTATTTTCAATCTCATATATAGTCCATTTAGTCCTTTATCCTTATCATTACAGGGTATTTACCATCACTAGTAGCTACCAATTTATTTAGCAGCCTCAGAAGCATCTGCCTAAGAGGGGGCGTGGTCTAAGCTATGCATTACTTTGATTTCCAGAAAGCATAAACCTAACAAGGATCTATGGCCATGTCCCTGATATATATAAATTTCGTAAGAGTGTGCGTGAGCGTGGGCGTTGATTAAGCACACACACACACACATGTGTGTGCCTTGTGTGTACACATGCGAACACATGTCCTTTGAGAGGTGTGAGAAACAAGGATAAACAAAAGAAACGACCCCCCTTAGCATTGTTCTTAAATATAAATTTCAATAAACAATAAACAGTGTCATAATTGCATTAAAAATTCCATGCTGCCTGCAGAAAATATTTACCCCAAAAACGATCAAAATGTGAATTGCCCAAATTGCCCTTTATTAGTTTTTTCACACACACTAAACAGGGGCGTAGCGAAAACAGAAAAAAAAGGAATGAAAATGGAAATGGAAATGGATGTTTTCCACGGTTGTAAATAAGTAGTAGCAGTAGCAGCAGTAACAAAAACAATAGCAACAAACGACAGTAACGACAATAACAACAAATTGGCTTGCGTGTTTCGCTTGCATTAAAAACAGGCTAAAAAGGAGCTCTCTCTCTTGGCCAGCAGAAGGAGCACGACCAGGAGAGACGCAGTGGCCACTTTTAGTTTTTTTTTTTTATATTTCTTTTTATACGCTACTTTTCTTTGTTGCGGCCACAGAAGAAAATACAAAAGAGAAAAAAAAAGAGCACAGGAATCCTGCTATGAAAAGAGAACCTTGGAATACTCTACTGGGCATATATTTAAATAAATTGAAATTCTTTTGAGTTTATGGTTAAAATGAGGAATATCTTGCATTTTTATTTTTTTTAGGATTTAAGAAGCAACAATAATTCTTTGTAATATTCACAATTTTTTAAGTCTTCGGCCGAAGGTTTCCCAGAGTCCTGTTTTGGCTTTAAATATCGATAAGTATCAAAGTTAAAGCTAATACTTTTATATCTGAACCTTTTATATAAGGATTTTCTTAGTAAAAATTAATATAAATTATTACTTAATTATTTAATACAGTTTCCCAAACTTGTTTCTTAAACTATATCACCCTTTATAGCCACACAAAACCGAAACAAAGCGAATTTGTTATACTCCAATTCTTAGCTGGTTCAATTTCTTATTTTGTTTTACTTTGTTACCCCATCCCTTCCACCTAATATTACCCTCATTATTATTTCGCTTTCGTTTCACATAGTACACACACTGGCACACACACACACACACACATTTGCAATTAAGTGGCCATGGCCTAGGTGGTTTGGATACTCGCATCCTGCCAAGGGGGAGCCCTCATCAAATCGTTATTGATTGTGTCGAGGAGCTGCTGCTGTTAGCTGCTGCTACTCCTGACGCTGATGGTGGCTTTCGGTATGCCGCTATACCTCTATACGGGATGGCTACTAGTGTACAATGTATGGGAACCTGGGAAATTAAGTGCCCTGTTTTGGGCTATCATTAAAGCCCGTATCCTGCGGGCGCGCCTCATAAATATCGCCAAAGCATATTGATGGCTATCTGGCACGCAACGATGAGGCTCAAACCCCAAACCAAAAAAAAAAGAAACCAAAACTCAAATCGCACCAAACGACCCCCAGGCAAACCTCGGACTTGTGTACAATCTCATATTTATTTTTTGCTCGTCTCAAGATAATTTGATAAGTGTTTGGTCTGCCCCGAAGGATATAGCAGAAGGGCTACTGTTTCTACTGTCAGATGAGAGGAGAAACGAAGAATCTTTCATTGTTACCTTTTTTTTTGGGGTTTTAAGAAAAGGAAAAGCTTATCTTGGGTTTTATAAACCTTTTTGGCAATGCTCTTAAGGTTGGGTATTGTTTTCTTTAAAGGTTTTCAGAAGAAGCGATTGAAAACGGAATTTAAAGAACGTCTTAATTGAGCTCTTATCTATAACCTCTCGTTTTACAGAGCGAGAACCGTTTTCGATGTCGGAAAACCACTCTCAGCCAAAACTCCCTCTCTTTCTCTTCCTTTTACAATTAGTAGCGAACGAGAGAGAGCCTGGAATAGAATTGAAAGAGAAAAATGAGAAGAATTGAGCACAATCTAAATAGTAACTCCTCTCTTAAGCGTCTTGTTTTCGATTTCGGAAAACCACTTGTCTTTCAGCCAAATCTCTCTCTTTATCTCCCTTTTACAATTAGTAGCGAACGAGAGAGAGCTTGCAATAGAATTGAGAGAGAGAAAAATGAGAAGAATTGAGCACAATTGAAAATGGAATTTAAAGAACGTCTTAATTGAACTCTTATCTATAACCTCTCGTTTTACAGGGCGAGAACAGTTTTCGATCTCGAAAAACCACTTACAAAACCACTCTCAGCCAAAACTCTCTCTCTCTGTTTCTATTCCTTTTACAATTAGTAGCGAACGAGAGAGAGCTTTAAATAAAATCGAGAAAAAAAATAAGAAGAATTGAGCACAAAAAAAACAGTAACTCTTCTCTTAAGCGTCTTGTTTTCGATCTTAAAAGACGATTCAAATGATCATATAATCTGAATCAATTCTAAGAGCTTTTTATATATCAACAACCATTATTTTTTTCAGTGAACAAACCCAGGTGTATTCCAACTGCCCATCTAAAACGCACATAACTCTCCACGCATTTGACAATCAGTTATGTAGTGTCAAAAGCTTCGTTGTCATTTGCATGCATAGCAGCTCCAAAACAAATGTCAAAATCATAGATTCCACTGAGTGGTATAAGTGTGCGTGTGTGTGTGTGGGGGGGGAGGTGCTAGGTGCTTATGTGAAGAACAAGGAGGGTTTTTAGACACACACTCGTGCATGTGTTGTGTGTGCGCTTATTGAATACGCAAAACATGAACAGCACAATAAAGCACTAAGGCAGCAAGAACAACAGCTGCTGATGCAGCAATAGCAGTAGTAGTATCAGCAGCAGCAGCAGCAGCAGCAAAAACATGGAAGACAAAAGGCAGTACTCCTACCCAAAAACAGAATCACAATCGATGAGAGGGGAACCATAGACAAAAGCGAGCATAATTAACATGCAAAACATACAACGATTATTGGAATTTATGTACGAGAGATAAATGGGGGGAAACGGCTGGCCAGGCTATAATGCCATGGCAAGGATTTGTAAATGGCCAAGCTGGTGAGTGACTTGCTCAAGTCGATTTTCGAATTTTTGCCAAAAATAGAAATAGGTTCAATTGAATTTTAAGGTATTTTTTCAGAGAACGAAGTTGGGAATACTCTTTAGAGAGTGAGAAATGCTTTAAATTTGTATATTTTAAGATGAAATTAGTAAAATAATTCTATAAATGAATTTAATAATTTATTTAATATTTTATTTATGCCTAAACAGTTTACTTTCTAAATAATAAACTTAAAAACTAGACTCACAACAGTAGCAACTATTCATTTTTAATACCCACAAGTGCCTTTAATTTAAGCACACTTAAAAGTATCCATTTTTTAAAAGCAACATAAAAGTTTTATTTCTCTTGGAAAATTACTTGACTTGCGGGGGGGGGGGTCAGAGATATGTATATCTATAAAAAAGCGCCGAAAAAGGCAAAAAAATAAAACCGAAACAGAAACCTGCAAGCATCTGAAAGGCGAAAGTGCAAGCGTCGAATGAGGTGCATTGTGGCATAGAATTGTAAGGGGGTTAAGAGTGGGCTGCGAAGGGGGTTAAGAGTGGGCTGCAAGGGGGGTTAAGTGTGGGCTGCAAGGGGGGTTAAGAGTGGGGAGTTTAAGAGGTAAAAAGGGGAACCAGCTGCCGATGCTGGTGTATTCGCTGTGAGAGAGTAACGCAGAAAAAGCCAATTTAACGCTTGAATACAGTTTTCAATTTAAAGTTTTTCGCTTCTTTTTACCCGCTTCCTTTTTTTTTTGAATTTTTTTTTTCGTACACAGCTTTCTTATTTCTGACTTGCTGCTCTGCTGTGGTGTACCCCATTCAATTTTGCACCATCTCCGCCACCAGCAACTCCACTCACTTCTGTTACCCCCAAAAATATCCCTTTTATATGGCCCAGGCAACTTGTTACTCTCCTGAAAAAACGCACAATGTGTTGATGGTCTCAACACCCAGAAGGGGGGGCGAGGTGTGCGGGGAAGTATCAAAATCCATCAAGCAGGAATCAGAAAAAGCGAAAAAAAAAATATATATATTGAAGAAGGCACGCATTAGCGACTATGTGATACCTGGTAAAGGTTAAAGCAAGGGAATTGTTAATTTCCTGTGAAGATTTTTTGATTAGCTAACAATATCCTGGATTATTGATTAAAAATTTGTAAATATTGTAGCAGGGTTCTTGGGATTGTAATGCTTTTGAATATTCTTTTTTAACTGAACACAAATCTGGTTTCAAAAAAGTCTCTTTTTTTTTACAAAATATTTTCTTATCTTAAAAAAATTTTGCGCTGAAGCAGGATTTTATTTAGAATAAATAAAATATATTATATATTCATATACAAAAATACAAAAATGTCTGGTCAAATTTAAGGGTTCATGAAAAATATAAATATTTTCTTTATTTATTTAATTTTATATTTTTGATAAGCTCTTGAATTTAATCTGCAATTTTTTAAACCTTTATTACATTTCTCTATGAAGCTAATTACTTAAAAATCCCCTTATCCTACAGAAAATATCCTAAAAATCCTTTCATTTTCACCTCAAATTCACCCTAAATTCATTATACCCCACAAACTCTAAACCACAACCAAGTATAAGCCACAAAAAAATAAGAAGAGAGCGCCTTAAAAATTGTGTATGGCCAAAGCGCATAAAAGTTTACTTTGATTAAAGTTCGATCTAGAGTCACAATATACACAAAGTACGCACACAGATACACAAATACTTTTACCCAGCCAGGAAGCTATCAAGTGGGAAATGTGGGAAATGTGGGCGGGCTTGAACTGTGGAAACTGGGGAACATGGGAGGCGACAGACAGAAGCCAAAAGGCAAGTCAATGTAAGTGAAGCTATAAGTGAGCCAAAGCTGATTGAAATGATTGAGGCGAAATGGCGCGATATCGAGTGAGGAAACTCGGGAGCTAGAGGGAAAAATTGTGAGGGGGAAAAGCCATGGTAAAAGAGCGGCGAAAGCCCCTCTTATAGATGGCAGCTAAAGTACGCAGTGCTGTTATGTGTCAACAACGCAGACGGGGATGCTGTTTATATTGCCAGCCAGCCAAGTCGGGAATGAAAAAAAGTAGGAAATTTCGTTTCTACAAAATGAGATAAAAAACACTTGGCCATAATCGAAGGAGCTGGCAAGAAAACGAAACGATAGATAGATATACTACTGTTGACCAAGATTAACTTGGATAAAACACAGGCCAACAAGTCAAACAAAAACAAGCAAAGAATATTTAAGAAAATCAAAATTCCGGAAGACAAAGAAAACTTTCAGCGGAAATTGTTGATCAGAGGAGGAAGGTCTTTTTGTTGGATCATGTTCCTTAATTATAAAAC
>JAEIII010009188.1:0-46020 GCA_018905755.1 Drosophila ohnishii | reverse complement strand
ATAATATCTGCAAGGGTATACAAACTTCGGCGTGCCGAAGTTAACTTCCTTTCTTGTTTTTATTTAATTAACTTAAATGCAATTGAGCTTCAAGCAAAAACCTTTAAATTGGTTATTGTAATGAAAAATCTTTAGAATTTCCACTTATCACCAGCAAATGTGCAACTTTTCTTAGAAAAAATGTAAATACTCTTTGTATTTTTTCCCTGTGCATGACATCTAGTTTATGGCCACGCCCAAGGAGCCGTCTCGGAAGCCTTCGCTATCACTGCTGGTGCTATTTTGTATCAGCTTCGGTAGACTGCCATAACTCAGACGTGGCGCACTCAATTTGCTTACTTGGCAACACTGTGATGGGTCCTGGGAGGGGGCAAATGGGGGATCAGGGGGCAAGGGGCAAGGGGCACACCTTAGAGGCAGACGCGACTCCCTGGCCTTTGGCTGCTCGCCCAACTATTGCGCTCTTTCGAGCTCCTTTCCTTTTTTTTTTTTTTTGGCCATTTTGTAGCTATTTTATTTTGTATTTATTTGGCGCTTCTTTCGCCATTTTATGCTGTGACATTTCAGCGCTGGCTTCGTCGGCGACAAAATCCGTTTTATTTATATGCAAAATATGTAAATTTACGACCAGCAGGACCCTCTCCACCGCAGGACCTTGCCGGGCAGGCAACAAAAAACCAGTTGTGTGTGTGTGTACTTGTGTTTTATGCGCAGCGTTGCATACTTATGGGCCACAACAGAATTGCATGTGTGTGCGAAAGTATCTGTGCGTTTAGATTTACAAGTGCGATTCCGATAGAGTTTATTTCATGACTCGCCGCCGCCTTGCCCTTGGTGAGCCAGGATCCCGAAATTTACGCACGTATCTGCATATTTATGCAGCTCGATTTCTCGGTGAGCACTAAAATAAGTTGTCTCTCTCTCGGCTTGACTCTGCTATTATTTAGATAATTTTTGTTTTAATTAAAGAACACAGCTGACAAACTGGCCAAATTTATGGGTCGCTGGCGATAAATAAAAGCTCGACCGACCGCAACTGGCGAAGCCCGAATGGCAATGCCAAGCTTAAAATGCAGCAAATGTAATTCGTTCTAATTTATTTACTCAGGCCAATGCAATTTATGGCAGTTGCTCCGCCCATTGTTGTTGTTGTTGTTGTTGTTGCTGCTGCCATTTTAGTTATTGCCACATTTTTGTTATTTTCAATTTGCAACAATTTATGGCAGCGTTTTATGCAAATCCAGAGACTAATCACCGCGGCACACGGCTTGCCGAGATGCAGCTGAACTGCCGGTAAATTAAAATTTAATAAAAATGCAAATTACCTAAAATTGCAGTCGTCCAGTCAGTCAGCCGGGCACGCCCACTTCCGTCAAAGGGCCACGCCCCCCTGACTAATTTTCAATTAACGCTTAAAGTCAAAGGGTTGGCCAAAACAAAACGAAACGAAACGAGACGAACAAATGGCTGGCCGAGGGGATGGGAATGGTAATGGTAATGGGGTCCCAAAAGGGCCGCCAAGTGGAAAATGTTGCAAAATAAAAGACAGTCCAAGGCATAGGGGGGTGATGGGTGTGTCCCAGGGTCGTTGTTAAGCATTCACAAACGAGTTGATTACGTGTCTCACATAGATTTCCCCGTTTCCCTTTTTTCGAAATCGAAATTAGCGAGAAGGAAATCAACCAGAAGTACGAAACGAAAAGCGCGGACAAACGTTTGCTTGGCATGTTCAAGTGATAAATTCAATTTTCCACTTGAACGCCAGAACAAGCCCCATTCCGATCCCCTGCCGCAGTGTGTGACTAATGGCGTTTACTGGTGGCCGGTCATCGTCATCCTCGACGGCGGCGGCAATCAAACAGAAATCATAAAGGCGTGTTGTCCAAACATAAACATAAGCCCTCTGACCCTCTCTAACGCTGGATCCCATTGAACAAAGGCCAGACCTACTCTGCCCCCGGTGACCCATCCCCCGAAGGTCTACGGAACGCGTGCCCAACGGCGATAAAAATTACAAATTCTCACACCGCCGGCAAGGACTAGAGGTGAGCACTCAAGCGTTGGATCCGATCCTAATGATGCACTGTGTTGCTGAAAGGGTGTCCAGGCGGTGGCGTGATTCACCAGACACAATACAATATTAATCGGTTGGGGATTAGGGAGAATTACCGTGACAGGGGACTGGCTTACAATTGCAGGTGGCCGGAAGACCACTTTAACTTTATCTGTGCTTAAGATTAAAGGTATAAGGGTTTTCGGGTTGACTCAAGATTATCTGTAGTATTAATTTAACTTTTACGATTTATTTATTCTGTAACTAAGACTTTATTAATAATAATTTAATTAAATTATTAGTATTTTCCGCAGAATTTTAATAATGAGTTATTAGGATTTTCATTAAAAAAAGCTAGACCATCTTTATTAAAACCTACCTATGGTGAAGCAACCCTAAATCAACCTTAATTTCCATCACAATCTACCAGAAAACACCACATTTGTTAATTGCCACCTTTAAAAAAAAACTATAAAATGTTCTGAAATGGTAATTTAGCGTTCCTTTGCGGTGCATACCCACTTTTCAAGTGGCAATCTTCAATGTAACAATAGTTACCAAGCTTCAACCCCGGGGCCACCCGCTGCGATTTCGGCAGACAAACCGTAGAGTGGACAAATAAAAGCGCTCATAAAATTGAATTTTTTATGACTGACGAACCAAACGAAACGAAGGGAAAGGAGCGGAACCCCATGCCCCCGAAGGGTTAATTTCAGAGTGAAGTGAAGCGGAAGGCAAAGGGACAAAGTGCAAAGGGCCAAGCGATGGTGGACGACAAGGACTTGATGTTAACTGATTTGCACCTTTTGACTTTCGGCTGACTAACAAACTAGGGCGCTGGCGCAGAAGGGGTGCGAGGACGCGCTGATTAACGGAAGCATTACTCACGGCCCGGAAAATCTGGGAAGTTGAGGAGTTTGGCGGGGAAATGGTGGAAAAATGGGGATGGGAGCACTCAATCAAGTGCAAAATGCAAATGCGTTGAGCAGCTAAAAATACCGCGTAACAACAAAAGGGAAGTTGCGGGCCATAAAAGCCGGCCAACAGCAGCTGCAAGTGCCAGAGATCCCTTCCCAGATCCCAGATCCCAGATCTTATGCGATTTTATACTTTATACTCCCCCATTCACGCTTAGTGTTGCATTTATTGCGCTTGTTAAAGGCAGCTAAAAGGGGAAGCGCGAGCGAGAGAAACAAGTTAAAAAGTCATAAAATGATATTTATTTCATTCTGCTGCCGCATCAGCAGCCTCGCGGGTGGCATCATTGCCAGAACCCAAGCACGATGATAAAAGGAGCTAGAGCAAGAGCAGTAGCTGGAGCAGCAGGAGCACCAGCACCAGCTGACACCAAAGCTGGCCAAGAAGAAGTTCCGTAGATTTGCTTTTTATTTGAAATTTATATGCGAAGTCGGTGGGAAAGGCACAAAGAGGATCCGGGCAGCCTTTTCACACAACTATTTGCCGCGTTTATGGAGTTGAAGCTTTGACTTCTCGCCGGAAAATGGAAATGCGCCAACGTTGTGGCTTTTTAATGTTTTCTTGTTAAAGTTTATTGAAAAACTTTGGCCAGTCACGTTTGAGTAGTCGGCGGGCGCAGTAACTTATATCTGCGAAAACACCCACATATCAGTACACATTGAGAAATAAGGAGTAGTTTGAGCTGTATAATAAATGTTTAAGACACTTGGACTGCAATGATAAAGAACTTGGGCATATTTTATGAGGATTATATTGTTTTCGTTTCAGTTTTTGATAGAATTTTTTTGGAATAAAAATTGTTTAACTGAATTTTTATAAATGTGAAAAATGCTAGAACCTGGTCATCATCAGAAAGACTAAACCTCTAACATAAATATATAAATATGGGATATATAGTTTTGACAACTTATAATACCATTTTTGATCTTAGTGTGTCCGGAAAAACCGAATCGCTTTTCCCACACAGAAATGAAAATGAAACAGCTGCAAAAGTGCTCGCCCCGCTGCCCATGAAAATAGGGCAAAAGTGATTTCTTCTGTTTAATAAAGAAAACGGAAACTTGTGCATATTACTTTATCTATTCCCCAACCTCCCGCATCGCCACTTTTGTGGTGAGAGAGATGGAGGAGGGGGCGTGGTCATGTTTGCTCATAATTGAAATTTCGCGCTAAACAGGAAGTGGCCATTGCCAGCGCTTTTGTTGCGGCCAGTTCAAGTTGTTCGAGTTGTGTCTGAATCAACTGGGGCTGAAAGCTTTTCAGGGGCGGGAAAAGTGGGCGGTGGGGGCGTAGTGGATGCCAGCACATGGCCGAGTGGCGGGGAAATGCAGTTCATAAACAACAGCAGGAGATGCGAAAATGCAATAATATTTATGAGAAACACTCTGTGTCCGGGGGGGAGATATGCCATGGCGAGTGCAAAAGAAAATTAAGACCGGAGAAAATGGGAAATGTGCGCGAACAACATGCAGAAAGGATTGGGGAGTGGCAGGAGCGATTCTCCCCGGGAATTGTCATTGTCTTCAGATCCAGATACTACACATGTCTCTATCTCCATCTCGGACCACTCGCCTCGCCATTGTTGAGGCGAACAATGCCGATGACTGGTAGTTTCAGGGAAAGTTTCCACCAATATAATGTCGGCATATCGATCCGCTGGCCTGCACTTTTCGGATTCGAAATGTCTTACTTTAAGGCGGAAGACGTATCTGAGGGAAACCATTATTGGTACGGACAATGGAAATAGTTCTTACCAGAAAGTGAAAGTTAAAATCGAAAATTCTCTTGTGGAGTACCAAAAAGTTAAGAAATTAATATTGCTTTTATGTATATCGAACTTTAAGGCGAACAAGTCTGCAAGAGGAAATTAAATAACAAAGTTGGAAATACATTTTAGTTTCCCAATAGAATTTCTTGGATTTATAACTTTGGCTTTTCTGTATTTTATTTTGTGTTTCCAACATAGTTGGCACATAACTGCAGAGATCCCAAATTGTAACTGGGTGTGGCTACAGGTACTGCAGGCCGGGAGAGGTGAATAATATCCAAAGAACTTGAAAACCTTCCTGGATCACTGGAATTCGGACTATGTATGTGCGGGTGAGCTACTACCTTGAGTTGCATGGCGGCTATACATAGTGTTTTACTCGTCTGGACATTCTTCTTCCCTGATATTCCCTGGCATTCCATCTATCGCAGCGCTGCCTGCCCCCACTTTTCCCGCTGCATCCATTTATTTTCCACTCCGGTGTCGCTGCCGTCTGTCAAGCCAGTTGCTCGTACATCGCAGGCCCCTCTTCCGCCCGGGTGTTCCCCGGTTTTCCCCATTTCCCTACCCATTTCCACCGCACACACGTACGCCGCGCTGCTGTGTGACATGTGCTTCCTCCGTTGTATTTTTGTGCTCGCGCCCCCCCTTTTTTTCCACTGTTACTTTCCACATGTGAAATTGAACTTTGCATCTCGGTGCGACGCGTCGCAACTTCAGAGATACAACATGCAACGAAATTTTCATTTGCCAGCGCCGATGTTGAACTTGACTTGTGGCGCTTCTCCCGCTCCTACTGGGCCCACCCCTGCCCATCAGTTTCCCCTCTCGGTGAGGCATCCATTCTGACCGCCTTGCAGCAGCGCTTATGATGCTGTTTTGACACTGCGAACGCGCGCGCGTGTTTATAAATAAAATATATATGGAAATTTATATTTGTGAAATTTTTCCACGCTTCCTCGGGATGCTAGATGGTGGTGCACACATGTGCTGCTCCTCTGTGCACCCTTCTGGCTTCGCGTTTCCTTTGAAGTTCATAAAAATTAACAAAAAATCAATTTACAACACAAACGATGCGCTGATGAGGCGAGTAAGGAATGTGGAGTGGAGTGGAGTGCAGAGTGAACTGGAGTGCTGTTGTGAATGTTTTCATTGCAATCGAATGTGCGCTTAGTGACGCCGTTCTCGCCTGTGATCTAAACCGCCACGCCCACAGGCCGCCCTTGTCCTTGGGTGGTGGCTCCGCAATATAAACTCGTATATGAATATTTCCTGCGAGCGTGTTGATTGCCCATCAAAGCAAAGCCAAGGCCAGAGCAAAAGCAGCAGGAGCACAGCAAGAGATTTGCATACAACACACACCAGCCGGCAAATAAAACCCCTAATACCGAAATGCTAGTCTTTTTGTACAGAGAGAAAAATAAGTAAAAAATCATAGTGAAATTTTTCAAACTAAGATAAAAACGAGCACAAAAAAAACATTATATTTAACACCTATTTGAACCTCATTAAAAGACAATACAAATTTTAATAAAATCTAATTGACAACCAATTTAGGTGACATTTTCCCACAGTGTATTTGTGACTATAGCGTCAGGAGAAACATAAAAATAGCGGCGATTATGATGAAAATATTCATGCGACAAACGGAAGCCATATCTCCTGGCTGGCTGGCTCCTCCCGACATGCGATGCGATGTGCTGTGTGAGTTGTTTATGTGCCAACGATATACAGCACATTCGGATTCCACTTAAGGCGTCACCACCACACAGTGTGTGTGTGTTTTTGGCGAATGTGCTGGAATAGTCCCGATACATGCCGAAATTCCTTTGCCGGATCAATAGCCCACGAACCGAAGCGCACTCGAGAGCCCGGGAAAAGCGCCTTCAATTGCCATGCAAATTCCGAGCTAAAAGCTAAGAGCTGAAACTGAAACTGGAGCTGAAGCCGAAGCCGAAGCCAAAGCTGAGCCAGCCAGCTAAGGATTGCCGCTAATAAAGCGGCAAACGTAATTAAATTTAATGCCGGGATGCTCAGACAAAAGCCAAACGGGCATGACGACGCCCGGCCCCAGACCTAGCCAGAAAATGTCTAAATCCAGGCATCGAAATTCAATTTACTACAAAATCCCATGCATCGATGGGCTCGACGACAAACAGCGGCGGAATAGAAAATACTGGAAAATGTGTCTCGATTTCGGCAAATCCTGTCATAAATTTAAGGCCCCAGCAGCATCGCCGGGATCTGGCGGGCGGTTCGAGAAAGGAAGCCGACACGCAGACGACCCCAAAAGAAAAATATGCTGATGTCGATGCCGAATTATGATTTGTTTTTGTCGACTGGCCCCCCCATTTGAGGCGCTGGAGGGAAGGATAGGGGGGGCGGTGTGCCAGACGCTCGGGAAATGAGATTTGCCCCAAGGTTGCCATCGCCGCTGCCGTTGCCGTTGCTGTTGCCGTTGCCCACTGCACACATTCGTCCTACACCAAACTACTCACAACAGGCAAGCGGCGAAGGAGACGCTCGTAAAAAGCAGCAGGCACCCTGACGCTGCCAGGATCGAAAGCCAGACCCGACACATCCTCGACCTCGCAAATTATAAAGTTGTTTGGCCAAAAGTGCTGACGCTCTCGCACCATGGCTTGCAAGTTTTCTGTTCGTTTTGAAAAATGTGCCAAAAGCGAAAAAAGGAAAGGAAAAAAAGTATAAGACTTCTGCACGTTTTATCTAACGCACATTGATAAGGATTTTTGGCAGTCGTCGCATGATTTGCAAGTTTGCACAAAATGCTCCAGCAAGATGGACGCTTTGTGCAGACGTGAGCGAAAATGGGATGACCCCTTGGCATAGTTTGCTGCGGATTTACATTTCGATGATCGAATCAAGTGGTCGGTCAGCTTGGTGGGAATGTGAACAGGTGTTGGCCGGAGCAGAAAATGAAATTCAAGCTTAAGGGAACCAAGTAATCGGAATTCAGGAACATCTTGCATCATGATTGACCCGCTCTTAGGATAAGTACTCAGATATCTAGGGGTGTTTGTCTAAGGATAAATATTCCATCGCCATTTGTGTCACAATCTAGCTTAAATAAACTGTGCAGGAACCCTTTTAACATAGCTCTATAAAAATAAATAGAAATATAAATAGAATAGATATTAATATCCTAAAATCTAACTAAAAGTTTCTACATATAAATCAATTATTCCAAATCCTAAATGCAAAATATAACATTATACAATCAAAACCCCACACATTGCAATTTTGATATGAATACAAATAACCCCTCTGTGGCTCTGTTTATAAACGTTTCATTCCCGATTTCGCGAATATAATCCTGAATTTTAAACAGTCCCCCTTGACTGAGGATATTTCGAGGAGCGGGCGCCATTACGAGTGGGACTTCCCCTCAATAATTTGAGGGGAAACCACCAGCTCGTTACGGGCGGAGTAACTGGGTTTCGGCGATTCCCGCTTCTGGCAATCGTTAGCTGTTATTGTTATTGCACGTAATACAGTTGCTGGCTTGTACTCACTGTTCCTTTGAAAGTCCTGCGACTCCTCGTCCGCGGAAACTGCTTTCAGCTGCAGGCAAGTGAGCAGGGCCAGCGCCAAGCCGACAGCCCAAATCGCTTTCCCATTGTCCGGGCATCTCGTCCGTGATTTTCGGTGTGTGTTGTCGGGCTGCTCCTGCCGGTATGTCCTTTGCATGGTGGCTGCTTCGGTCTCGGATCCCGTTTCGATTGCTACTCCTGTTGTTGTCCTTGTTGTTGCTGTTAATAAAAGCTGCATGGCTGTCATTTTGTTGTGCTTGCGGTGCGTTGTGCCAAACGCGAGGACGTCTCGTCATTTATGTGGCAAACTTCAATTTGACCGGAGTGTCAAAGAAACGCAGAGAAGTGCAAAAGGAGTACAGAATGTTGCAGCAACTGCAGTTGAGCAGCGCGTGTGTCCTGGCGCCAATAAACACGCGTCTCCTTGTAATGGCCGCGCGGCTATTTCCGCTTCCGCTTCCGCCGTTGGCTTTAATGAAGCGCCAATGTACTCTGCGCCCATAAAAGAAGCATTTCACCACACATTCACCAATGAATGCATGTCCGTGGGTCTCAGACTCAGACTCAGATCAAGTCGGCAGCATCGTTTAATGTGCTTTTACATGTTTATTTGCCCTTTTATGGCATTCCTTTTTTTCGGCAGATTGGCGGTCCCGGAATCCTGTGAATAGAAGAGCAAATGTCGGAACATGAGTAAGTGCTGATTGTTTTTGGCCTACACAGAAAACAAATTGAAATCAACCTCAAAGCTCCTTACAAAAAAACTGTCAGTTTACGCTTCAAAAAATACAGAGTCCTGGTAAATATATGTAATTTATATTTTCAAATGAAAGCGATATTAAAAAAGTTTAATAAAAACGTTAAAGGAATATTTATCTTTCTGTTGTAACCGCTAGCAGGCAGAAATATGAAAAGTGCTAATAAAATGTTTATTCACTGCCTGGCACGAGCAAAGCCAAATTGAACTCGTAAAGGGCTGACCGAAAAAGGGTAGGTCGGCCTGGAGTTGAATCAGGGGCCTAAGAGATTCCGGAGGGAGTGGGACTCAAGGGGAGAATGCCCCTGGCCTGCGCACTCCTCGAAATTGGTTGTTTTATGTGGCCATCGCATCGATGAAGTGTGATTAATGGCGCGTTTCAATGTGAGACGCGTAATTAAGGCAGTAGATTTATGTGCCCGGTCGCAGCTGAGGCATGACCTTCCCACCCCCATCGATAGCCAGCTCCTTAACCCCGGCTGTTGGCCGATGAAAGCGAGCCCTCGATGAGTGCCGCTTTATCACCTAGCCAAATGTTGCTGCTGCGCCCTTTAATTGCGTGTTTTGGCAACACGAGTGTCGACAATTAAACAACGCATCAAAATTGATAAGCCAACCCCGCTTTTCCACCGCTCCCCGATGGAAAACCGCCCGTGCGTCCTGCTTAGTGGGTCGTTGGGTTAATGCTGCCGCATAAATGGAGTGAAGACGACCATCGTACTGTTGCCCTTAACCCAGAAAGCTGGAGCAGGCATAATTATGCAACATTTTGTATTGGCAACCGAGCGTTAACTTGGCTCCTTCTGCGTGTGTATGTTAGGCTCATTTTAATGAGCAAATGCAACTTTCACTGGAAGAAAAGAGGTTTCTCTTGATTTAATAGGTAATTAATACAAGGAAAGAACTCTGGCTTAATCCGTTGCAACTTGCAATCAAGATACCCCAAACTTTATAATTATATTTTTCTACAAGTTTCTGCCTCAGGGAGAAATTAACCCATACTCTGCTTATGAAAAGACATTGAGGCCAACATTATTTTTAGCTTGTTGGCATTTTTTCTGGGTGTAGGCCCACACGCTTGCGAAATTATTGCGCGTGCCAAGAAGTGTAAATAAATAAAATATGTGTAAGGCTCTCACAAAAAAGTTCATACATTTTTACGATGCCTTTTGATTAAAAGATAATAACTTGAAATACTGACGGGAAGAGTGTGTTTTTTGTTCTCGGGGATGGCACCCCCTACTCCCACTCGAGTCTCCTATACTCCCTTTCTTGTTACCTGAACATAAATTAACAAGGGTGAGCTCGGAGCACAGGGCAGGGGGACTCGACTCTGGGGCTATTGACAGTCAAACTTTGCTCATTAGTAAATTTCCGACAAGCCACGCATGTTCGTACATCTGTCTGCTCCAAGGGGTATATATAGTATCCTATATACGTATAGTCTGAGGCGGTGTCGGAGTCAGCTGCTGCTGCTGCCTTTCGCCCTGTGTCATTCGGTTAGCATATTTTATTGCTGATTAATTAACTGGAGGAACGGAACGAGGAGCGGCCCTGGTCGGCTGCTGCTCCGCAGTTGCATTGTGCCGTTCCGGCTTGAACTTTAATGACACCAAGTGGAAGATTTGCTAATTAAAAAAGTTTGCCAATGGGAGCACGAAACACGAGAAGGCGAATGAAAGGAGAGCGGTCCTGGGGACCGGCAAAAGTTAATTTCAGTTTCCGTTTCCGTTTCGGTTGTTGTTATTATTTTTGCTGCTGCTGCTGCCAAGTTGCCTGTAACTATAGGCAACTATTGATATGCCCTTAAAGCTCCAGTTAGGCCAACTTAGTTGGCATTTACGGTCAAAAGAATTGGCTGTCCAAATTACAGGGAATCGAGTGAGTGTGTGGTTTGCTGTGCCGGAAATAACACAGTTTGCCCAATTGAATTTCGGCCCAATCCCACTAGATCCGAGGCTGATCTGCAGTCTATTTTGGTAGCTGCCAGCCGCAGGCAATGGTCAATGTCTGCCTGCTTATTTGCCTATTGATTGCTTTCCTCGGTCAGGTGCTCCTCCAGGTGGCCACCCATCTCAGCCGGCTCTCCCAAGATTTTAGCCTTGTCAAATTACCGCAGCCACTCCATCATCGTTAGGCCCACTCACAGAACCCACTCCTTCGCAGCCCTGGCTGCCGTCATCAAGGCTCACAAATTTATGGGCAAATGCTCAACTTTGCCATAAATGTTCATCATAATGTGACACAATTTCCTCAAGATTTAACGCCGCATAAAAGCCCGAAGAACATTCCCATATGGTAATGGAGGGGATTGAGTGTGGGAATGGGACTGGGACTGCTGATGGGAGTCCTCACTCCCTCCCGGCCCATGCATTGTGCAATTCGCATGCTCAATAAAGTCAAAGACGCATAACTCCCGGCGTAAGCGGGCGCTGGCAGCTGGCATAAATTTCAAAATAAAATAATATAAAATACTATATAAATTCAGCTGCAGTCAGTCAGCGCATGCAGGCGACAGATAGACGCAGTGTGAATTTAACTGACAACCTCTTATCGGGCAGCTGGGAGCGGGCTTTAGGGCACCAGCCACTCGCTCCTTGCTCCTTGCTCCGCGGACGTGAATGGGTTGGGGATGCGAAGGCGAATGCGAATGAGTGTGTGTCCCACATGCCTGTGTGATATATCATAAGCATGCGTCTGACAAGCGTAAGCACCGCCGCTGTCACTGTCACAGTAGCAGCAGTAACAGAAGCGGGAGCTCAAGGAGCAGGAGCATGAGCTGCGACAGAAGCGCCAACTCCTCGGCGTCAACGCGTGTTATTACACCATGCGGCATACTTTTAGCGCCACTCAAAGAACATTTCAGTGGCCCAGAGTGTGTGCTGTATGTATGCACTGAGGGAAATGGAAATGTCTTACATTAGAAGAAAAACTTCTATGTCCTCAAGTTTTCGTATAAACCTTAGGCACATTAATATTAAATTTTATTAAAAATATAAAATAAATTACAAAAAATAAACTCTGGAAACTCAAAAGCAATCCAATCTGTACCGGTTTTCCTCCAGCTATTTCTCTAATCAAATTTAACCTTTGATTGCACTTTCGTTCAAAGAAAATCTTATTCTTTGAAATCCTCTAACGCTGATTCCTATTGTCAAAGTCACGGAGAAAATCTCAACTTGCGGAGTATTTGTTCCCAGTATTCCTGTCTGTGTGTATAAATAAAAGTTGAATTATGACAAAGGGAGCCTGAGAGCGGCGGAAGCAAAGGCAACCTGCCCACTATGGCTTGATAATGCGCTCGGCGCTGACTTGGCCGTGACTTGGAGCGTGTGTTTGCCGCGTTGTGTGCGTGCGAGACGTTTAACATGTCGTATGCGCAATTTGTGAAATATGCGAGAACAGAGCCTGCCAGCATGAGCAATAAGTTCTCTTTCTCAACTCCCCCTGCGTGAGCCTCTCGGAGCAGGAGTGTGTGTGTAAGTAAGCAATTAGTTGCCTTTTCAGCTGAAATAAAAGCAAATCGGGTGAGTGCCAAGCGAGTGGGGAGGGGGGAGGATAAGCAAACAGCAGCTCATTAATATCCTTTATGCGTTTATTACATCAGCAGGCGGCGTCTTATGAAAAAACATAAATTAATGCAGAGCATCGCCCACAACAACGGGCAGAAAAAATAGCAATTAGGCCGGCAAAAGGCAGTTGGCTCGTGCATGCAAGAGAAATCAATCAGACAATTCAATATAATTGCCCTAATTTATTTATCCCGCTCCACAGAGCGGCGCTTCAGCGTTTCCGCTTCGCCAGATAATTGCCAAGACTCGATGGCAGAGACAGAGGCGAAAGCGGAGACGAACTGCAGCGTTCTTTGTAATGAAAATTAAAAATTAATGCCCAAAGGTAGGCCCATGCAAAAATGCTTTAATCAAATCCCAGAGCACGCCTTTCTTTGGTCAGGGTAAATTTTTAATATGATTTTTTTTTTGTTTTTTTCTGCACGTGTGTGTATATGCTTTTTTTTTACTTGACTCTTGTTTAAATAAATATTTGCCATTGAGGCGTTGACCTTTTGGCCCCAATGCGTCCTTTGCATTGATTGAAGTTTTTCATTTTTCCCATTTTTTATATTCTTTACGCTTTTTCCATAGACGCACTCCATGGCTTCCAAGCTCGTGTTTGGGCAGCCGGCCAAGGCAAACATCCATACACACATACATAGGAACGAAGTGTGCTCCTTGTACATGAAGAGTATATATTCATTTTTCATTCTTTCCATTAAAGTTAACAGATTGTGATGTAATTTGGAGCAAAACTCACTCAAAGAGCATTTTAATAATACAAGAATTTGATATATTCCCCAAAATGTAAATCTCTGGAAGTAGCTTCTTGTAAAGTTGTGTGCCAAACTTAAAGAAACTGATATAAAAACACTCGATTTAGAAATAAAAGTGGGTGTAATGTATCATACAAGAATTAACGAAATTAAACAACAATTAAAATTCAATTTTAAAATTCAAAATACATAAATTTTCATTAAAGCAATAAAAAGTGGAAACAGCGGTGGTCACTCTTATGAGGTGCAAAGCTGGGGACGATGGTTTGAGTGAATTCATTTTATCTTTGTGCTGCTTGCCTTGGGCAAATTTTCCTGTGTTTTCCGGAAATCACAAAGGGAAATTACATAAAAAACTACTCCATTTGACTAATTTAGTGCACGCATATGGCCCCCAGGGGAGGGGCAAGGGTCTGGTTGTTTTTGAAAGCAGGATGGACACAGAGTTCCGCCCCCTCTGTCTTTCCCTTAATTTCCCGGCTATCCCTCCTTTCCGGCTGTCAGTCACAGGAAAGCTGAAACTCGTCGTCGCCAAACCAGTGGATGGATACTCCTCTGATTCCGGCTCACGCCCCACTCCCCACCGCCAGTGCCCAACGGCCTGACAGCTTTATATAAATAAAACAAATGGGTAAACACGACGGCTGCTGCTTTGGCTGCGGTTGCCACCAAATTTACCTTAAATTTGACAACATGCGCCGGGCTCACAGGTGGCGCAGCTGCGGCCGACTTTCATTTAGGCCACCCACCCGGACATGGCCCTTGAGCTTGCCGGTGGAATCCCCCGCAAAACTGCCTCCCTGCAATCCCGGCTCATCCGTCAATCAAAGCGGGCGATGCCTTATTTATTTATACAGTTCAGCGCGGCTTTAATTTGGTGCTCGCATATTGCGTTAAACTTTGCTTAATATTAATGCCGGCGCATTCGTCAGCGACAAAGTTTTTGCAATTTAAATTAACAGCTGCTGCAATTAAATTAAACGTTTTAAATTTCGAAGGAATATTTACACGTGTCAACGGACCCGGCCCCGGCCCCAGCCGCAACCGAAATTTGAATTTAAATTGAAGTTAGTTTGGCAGTAAGCCGCACAGCATTCCCTTTGAACGCCTTCTAATCCTTCAATTAATAATCTTCAGCTCTTAACTTTTTGCCCAACAACAAGGACGACGGCATGCCAGAATGTAACCCAAAGTTCTGTTGGATTTTTTGTTGTTTAGGTTGCTTGCTGGACGAACCCTTTTCGTGGTTGGAATTTTTTTGTCAGAAACAATTATTTAACGCTCGCTTCTTGGGGTTGCTTGTTGGCTGCCTTTGCATTTTTATTTTTCACCCCGTTCGCCGAATTAAATATCCAATTTATCAAGTTTTCATCGCTGGCCGGGACCTTAAAAACTAAGCGCTCGACTTGGCATTGCCAATAATTAAATTTTCTCCGAAGGCTGCGGAGGCGTGGAAGCTGCTGCCCCTGCCCAGCAGGCAAATGTCTACTTTAAGATTTCAGCTTGTCACCTGGCGCTACACAAAAGGGCGACGGCCCGAGGGGGCGTGACAGGGCTCATTTCATTCAAACACATGACGTTTAACCCACAATCGGCCCCAGCTCCGTAACCCCTCCTCCGCACGCACACAAACTGACAACAGTACCCAGATGTCCTTTTGGCCTTGTTTTTGTTAGCTTGTCTCAGCCTTGACTGACTTTGTTTATCTTTCATTATTTATTCTCTTATCGGGGCCGGAGCGATAAAGTCGCCGGCAAAAGGCGCACACCCATCTCCCATAACTAATTAATTATGCCTTCTTAAAGCGCCGCTCTCCTCTGCCCCGCCCACGCGGCGTATGAGTTACGTACACTGATGGATATACGTCGTAGAGTAGTGAAGCTGGTAGTGAGAGCTGTCTTAATCCACTTATCCCACTGGGAATCCGCCGGGTGATGGACCTCGTGCGTGAGGAGGTGTGGCGGCAGCCACCTGGCTGCTGGCCAACAGAACAACTCGCAACTTGTTTTCGTATTAATTAGAAAAATAAACAAAGCGCCAACCGCTGAGAAATCAAATTAAAAGTAAATTGAGAGCAAGAAGGGCTGCTGCGAGGGCCAGATGGGGCGTGAGGGACCCTTCTCGGAAAAGCCAGAACCAATTACAGACCCCGCGGCCCAAACCCCATTTAATTAGCGCGGAAACCGGCTGCCGTACATGAGGAACAACTAACTTGGCTATTTAATTAATAGTCGTGAATAGCGAATGACACAAATGCATTTGCGGGCTGCACTCCACTCTCCATATTGCCGAGTCGATATTCTAGAGTCGAAGCAGCGCATTTTTAATTAGCCCGAGGGGCCAGAAATAACCCGCATCGCGGATTCTTGACATATTGCCAGCAGCTGAGAGGCGGCAAGATGCATGAGTGAAATGGCTGAGGCGTAGCACGTGCCGCTTCATGGAAAATTGTTTGCATTTTCCATTTTCCACTGCCACTGCCCCCTCCCCTTGGCACAGGGCGTGGTGTCAGGCATGTGGGTGGGTGGGTTCAGCGCGGGGCTAGATTACACGGCCGCCTCTCAGTTATCGGCTACTTAAAATAAACAGTTTAATGTGCAAACTTTTCGGCTGGCTCGCAAGAACAACAAGCAATCAGCATTCCCCCAACCCAAAAGCACTCTTGGCCGGGACAAACAAGCCATACAACCAGCACACACACCCACACACACTGGCTACAGCTATGGCCAAAGTTTTTCGGGGCAATCATTAAAATTCATTTCCTATCGACAGTCAGCCGAGACACACAGCCCGGCACACACACATGTATTCACGTTATAGATGACGCCATTTAGTTTGAATATCTATGGCAGCGGCCACATCCTTCGAATCCACATCTGTGTACACACTCGGTCCTCTCTTTCTCTCTCCCTCTGTGTGTGTGTTTTTACAAGTGCCTCAGAGCGATTTGAATGCGGCAATTCCTTTTGAATTGATCCCAAAAGTGACCTTTGATTTTCGATACGATTTCAGTCATTTTCACATGGCCCCAGCCAAGAGTCTCCAGCGACGAGGAGAGCCCCTGGGAGGCTGCGAAAGAGACGGGGCAACATAAATAGAAAGAGAAGCTCAAGCCAGCGAAGCCATTTTGTTTGTGCGGTTTAAGTGCCCGCATTAGTGGCGAATATAAATTTTGTGTCCGTGGAACCCAAAACAGCGAATGGTGAATGGTGAATGGCAAGAGCGAAGCCGAAATCAAAACCAAAACCGATGCCAAAAGCCCGGCGACAACATCCTCTGTGACAAAAGCGACGAAACGATGGCAAAAATCAAACTAAAAGTTCGCCTCATGAAAATCATAATTCAAACGTTGAAGCCAGGCACCCAGATTTTTCCCCTCCGCATATGCGTATGAACAGCAGCGGGGAAGAGAATAGTGTCGGGGATGAAAATAATACCAATATCCTGAATATTAATAAAGTATTTTATGGGTTTATCACAGAATAACAAATGCTATTGCCAGTAGTTAAGAAATTTTAATATAAAACCGAAGATTGAACATTTTATACTTTTAATAAAATTATGAAAAGGGGAAGCCCCTGTAGACTCTTACAATAAATAATCTACTAATCATTTTACAAGACAAAATATATCATAAATCGAACTCAAAATCAAATATACTTATTACAAACTTTTTAAAGGGTCTCATATTTTCGGTTTTTATTTTTCTATAATTAATAGACCAAATTTTCTCTCAAAACAAGGTGTTATTATCTTGGCAGCCACTGTGTGTGTGCCTTTGCTAACCGTGTGGCCCCGCCCCACGGCCCACCTCCCGCTTCGATTGTTTTGTGTGTGTACAATGGCAACTATTGAAAATACGCAAAGCCTCTTTCGGCATGTCCTTGTGCTGCTTCTGTGATTTCGATGCTCTGCCTTTGACCCCCGAAAATTCCCAAATTGTGTCCCGAAACATGGGATCCCTTGCGACCCCGAACCGAGCCCGTCCCCGTCTCATGACCCGCTCATGTCCATGTCCCCGTTCCATGGAACTCCGACTGAATGGGACGCGTGTGCGTTTTGTTTTATTGCCAGCTTCGAACCGTTGCCAAGCCGTTTTCCACTGGGTTTGCTTAGGGCAAACACTTTCCCCGCTCCTTTGTTGGCCCATTGTGTGCGGGGATAATCGAAGCCATAAATAACAGGCGCGAAAGCTTCGCGTTCGCTCTCGTTTCTCCTTTTTTCGGGCTTTTTTTCTGCGATTTTGCGAGTCCCGGGGAGGGAGAGGGAGGGTATGGGGTGTACGATAACAAAAGTGCCAAAAGTGACAAACAGCAGGCGACCGTCAACACTGCCGCCACCACCAGCCACCACCCATCGGCCAGAGCCAAAGCCAAAGCCAACTCGTTAGTAAATCCAATTTGTGCGTGAATGTCAACAGTTTCGGTGCAGTCGCAGTTAGAGTTACTATTACTGTCGGAGTTCCATGCCACGCCCAGTGCCAGCCGCCTCCCGGGAATCAGCCGGAAAATAGCGACTAACAACTGGCGACAAAAATCGCGTGAGCTGACATGTGACCGAGTTTCGGAGCGAGGGATTCGAGAGTTTTTTTTAAATCAATTAAAAATTTACATTTCATTCACACAATAAATAATTTGCATAATAACCAGGCCGAGCACACAAAAACGTGCTTCCAAAAAAGAAAAAACATCAACAACATCAACAACACACTCGCACACATACATGCCGCTTACATACATATTTTGCGATCGCATAATTAAACGTCCAATTTATGCACGGGAACAAAAAACAAGAAATTCCATATGGCTCGCATTTTATAAACAGTTTTCAATTAATTACAGCACTTGCTGTAGCGGGACATTTTAAATTCCGGCCCTGCATCAGCGGCAGATGCGCCTGATGCATTAACAATGATTACTGCATACATTTTGGCGCATTTAAAATTTCATAAATTCATTTCTCTCTTTAAATTAATTTATCACATTCATCGCATTAAATCGGGGCAGACAAGGGCGAGTACATCTATATATAATAAAGGAATACTTATGGCCAGGAATCCGGCCGGGAGCATCTGCGGTCCTTGGATTGACAGTGCTGCAGCGCTGGAAAACATAAATCGGCGCTGTCTGTGATAAATTTAGACCTCCGGGCGACAGCCAAAGCCAGACAAAATGTCTCAGCGAGAGATATTTTTCTCTAGAATTTACAAATGCAGTTGTCGGCTCCAAGGGGATTGCTGTGGCATACTCCCCAAGGTTTCCGGAATTCTACTATCGCCTTTGAAGAGAATCCCCGGAGAGGCTCCGGGCCTGAGAAGGGGTGCCTTGGGTTCTCCTAACAAAATATTTATTTATACAAATTTGCAGGCGCTCTCAGGCGCAAAGACGGCAAACACATTAAAATCAATTTCATTTGCACAGAGCACGGCTGACCAGCAGACGGAATGCAAACACTTCACAAGAGCAAAGTAAATGCCCAAAAACGAGAAAATCAGTTCAAGGAAATAAAACAATATTTAAATAAATCAAAATTAGCATCAGCCGCAAAAATGCTTCAGAACAGCAAAGCAGAGCAGAGGCACAAAAGTACGAGTGTATCTACGAGTTACAGTTGAGACATCTGTACATCTGTACGAGGTTGCCTGTGATTCGGGCCGTGTTTTACATAATGGAATTTCCATTTGCCGAAAATAAAACACACGACGAAGGCGGCGTGGCAACGTGCTAAACAAAATACCAGCCCAAAGCCACAAGATGCGGATACACATGTATCTGAATCCGAATCTGAACCGAATCTGTATCTGTGGCCGTAGCTGTAGCTGCCTTAGCTGGAGATTGAGACCCAGCAGCATATTGTGTCTGTTGTGTGCTGTGTCGCTCGTCATTTTAAATACCAAATATATTTTGATTCCATTTCGGTCAAGGGAAGGAAAACTTCATCTTCCTCAATCGGCTTGCGGTTGGCTGCCTGGCGCAGGCCTGGGCCTGCTGGCTGCTGGCTGCTCAAATTGACATTGAGTTATGGCAGCCTCTGGTCAGGACTGGTCGGTCCTCTCCTCCGGAATCTCCATTTAAACGATATTTAAAGCCCGCCACTACAGTGCACTGGACAGCTAGCAGCCAGACCGCAGTTAGGAAACGAAAGCACGCCTGACAGCATAACAAAATAAGCGAGTTAGAAGGAAAGAAACGAAAATGATTTATGTTTACTTGGGCTACCTACGCGCGGCGGCTTTAATAAATACCATAAAAAATGGTTATGCTGTGGAAATATATTTAATTGCCGGCAGCAGTCGGGGGGCGGGGGAGAAATGTTAATAAATGTCAAGACTGTTTCCACTCAACTGACAAAATGAGCAACGAGCTTGAAGTTGACACCCGACTGTCCACCGCAGACAATGTCATCAGCGAAAGGGGGTGGATTCTTTATTTTATTCCTTCTCCTGCTCCCCCTCTTTCCCGCTTATAATTTGACATAATTTATGAGTTTTCAATTTATCATTTCTTTTGGGGGCTGCTGCACTTGCTGCTGCTGCTGCTGTTGCACAGCCACTGCCACTGGCATCCGCAATTTGCTGCGCATTTCGCCTGTCAAAGCGAAAGTCAGAGCCAAAGCCCGCTCGGAATGTCAAATGTCAATGAAGATTGCCCGATTGTGGGACCCCAGCCCGAAATTGCATGTGAGGCACACATGTGCCCGCTCCGCTCCGCTCCCACGTCGCATTAGCCGTCTGAGCCGGGCCTGCTGATCTCTGTGGGAAGAGGAAGTGGCGCTGACAGTGGAGAGCAGAGCGAAGCGCTTTCTCCCACAAAGCATAAAATATTGCCACTTGTCAGCAGAGCGCCCCCTTTCGCCGCGCATGTTGTTCTTGTCATTAAAGTCGTAAGCACTGTCACGTAGCTGTCAATTTACAAAAATCGCATTAGCCAGAAGAAGAATCTACATGCTGGGGGAACAAATTCGGCTATGGTACATTACACAGAGCAAAAATGTTAAATACTTTGTTTTGGAATTTGTGTGCAAACTGTAAGCTTGTATGTAAGCCAAGATTACTATTAACCAATACCTTTTTTTAACACCAAACTCTTTTTAAACGTTATTCCATTTTCACCAATAAAAAGTATTAGGTGAATCCAATTTAAACTTTGGTTTTTTGCATGGAAAATTTAACTTTATAAGATAATAATTGGACTTTTGCTGGACTCGTGCTGATCAAGAATATATATGATAGGTTCACTGCGTAACTAACGTCCGACTCTAATTATATAATATCATAATAATTTCCCTCTGTGTAAGCATGTACTTGTTATGTGCTAGATGGTATACATTATGTATGTGCATATTTTTGACAACTGTCGCTCCGGCGACTTGACTGCCTCTCACATCATTGGGAGTTTAGGGCCGGAGATTACGGAGTCGTAAAACCCGACACTCAACGGCGAGTCCGGGTGGGTTGGTCGCCAAGATAAGAAGGCTTAGCAGGGCGAGCCGAGGAGCACTTGGCGGGCTGCACATAATTAGCGGTGGCCACTTAACTAGCCCCCGCTTTGCCACCGCTCTCGGCGCTAAATGTCAGCGTAAATTTGCATTTTTAAGACGCATGAAAAGGACTTAGCAGAAGGCAACCGAAAAAAGCGAGGCACAGGTAGCCGGTAGACGGTGACAGGTAACAAAATGCAAAACATGCGCAACAGGAAACGGGAGTAGCCGCAGGACTCGAATGCTTTTAAGCCTGGCGAAAAGTTCCAAGTCTAATGAACAGGGAAAAGCGGTTAAGGAATTGTCGGGGAAACACCTTGGCCATGTGCATTCACAGGGATTTTCACTGCCCTCTCCCTCCTCCACCTAAAGCCTCCTCGATAAACGGCTTTTCAAAAGCTTCGTGCAGCGCAATTGAAAAAAGAGAAGCAAAATCAATTACAACAACAGGCTTTCCACAAGAGCCCTGAAAAGCATTTTAACGACAGCATTCAGAGCTCGTCGCGCGCGTTCATTCAATCATTTACATAAAATTTTATTTAACAAGCGAATTCCAAAGGCTTTAATTTTTAATGCAGCCCCCTGATCCCATATTGCCCCTGCTCTAGCTCCCGCTGCTGCTGCCCCTCCTCCAGCTTCCGGACTCTGTAGGGAGCAGGCAGCTGAGAGCTGGGAACTGGGAACTGGGAACTGGGAGTGATTCCCCAGCGATTCGGGCCACAAGCCGGGTGAAAGGGGCTCATATGTGAGTGCGTTTAATGCGTGTCTGCATACGCCATGAAACTTCATTATGAGGTCTTCAATATTTCTGCAAATAAAATGCCAGTCGAAGGAAAATTGAAACCCAGAAAGCCAGGCTGGCGGAAGGCTCGTCTTTGCTCTTGGCTGGGCTGGGAAATATTAGCATACTTGGGGGCGCAGTCAAAGTTTGTTTGCCGAAACAAATTAACCTTGAATATGCCACATAGAGCCATAGTCAAAGCCAGAGAGCCTGTCAAAACGAAGCTGAGCCGAGGAAATTATGCAAATATGTGGATGCCCGGCGCAACAACAATGGGTGTCTCCGATAAGACCGGTATCCTTCAGCCAGTCAGACTGTCGTCCTGAGGCTGCGGCTCCTGGAAAATTTATTAATTTTAAGCAGAAACCCAGAGCAGAGACAGAGTCTTTGCCAGTGACTTTGACGTCAGCCAGCTAGCTGATAAGCAGACGCACGCTTGACAAAATCAATAATGGCAATACTGCTCTTGTTTCAGTTCCCGTGCTCCATTGCGGCTGTTCCTGTTGGTATTTGCATGATTAATGAAGCCACGTAATTGATTACACGGCCACGCCCAGGCCGGGCTCAAACAAAAAAAAAAAAAAAATGACAGGAAAGAAGAAGAGAAACAAAGGCAAAGCCAAAGGCAATGGCAACAGCAACTCGAACTTTCGCATGATTTTGTATCATCGAAGGCAGCAGAAGCAGCAGTAAGGCACACAGCTGATTGATGCGTCTGTGGCTGGGACAAAGGCAGCACCGCCCTGTCCCGCAGACCCTTCTACCACAACCCCCTCGCCTCCTCATCTCCAGAGCCATTTCATCTCGATCTCCGGCATCATAATGCGACCACGCACGTGCGTGTGGCACATGAATACACAGCAGAAAAACCTAGGCTATATAAATATTAGTTTTTTGTTTTTTACAGCCACATAAAGCTTATAGATTTGTTTCTTAATGAACTTTAAATAGTTGGCATTAGTTTAAGGCAACCTTTTACTGGAAAGGGGAACCAATTACAGACCGATTATGGGTCTTTAGTAGAAATTAGTTCCTTAACTGCGCGTATTTTCCTCCGTGCATGATTGTAGCCCGGAGACCCGGTTCGAGCCATGGCAGTAAGGCAAAAGTGCGGATCCGGAGTTGGAGCCAGAGCCAGAGCCGGAGCCAAAGCCAGAGCCAGAGCTGGCTGTCATTGACTGCGGATTGGCGTTGTCAACGATGCAGCGAGCTTGATGACAAAGATGATGATGCAGCCGCTTTCAAAAGCTGCAGCAGACAGCTGGGGGAAGGTGGTTTGAGAGCGGTGGCTGGTGGCTGGTGGTTTTGGGGCGGAAGTCGGGCATTCTCATGGCTGGTTATTTATGCGTAATTTCTATGCACACACGCAGGACCAGCTCAACGGCCCACCAGCCCTAGAGCTCTCGTCCTGGCAAAGGGAAAGCAATCCTGAAAGCCAGCCTCTTCAGCGCCAGGCCCCCAAGTGGTTGGTTGCGGCTCGGCTTTTCTGTTGCTGAGCTGCGGTGGCCGGAGCTTTAAGGCCCTGCACAATCATCAATCAAAATCAAAAGCCAAAGTACTTTTGACATTAATTTATTCAAAGGGGATACAAGCACTTTTCAACTGCACACACACACTCACTCACACGCAGGCAGCAGAAATAGAGAGTTTGCCGACCACCCACTCACTCTGCATTTATGGTATGACCACTTGGTTATAATAGTTATTTAATTTCGAATCGATGGCATGCAAATTCCTCTTCATATTCGGCTAAAGTAAAAATATTCTAATTAATATTTATGAACGGCAACGACAACGCCAGCGACAGCGGCAACGAAGCGACGACGCGCTTTGCATAAATCAAGAGCATTTGAATAATAAATACGAATTATGCATTTAATTAAGATTTGCCACAAAAATCTACCCTCGGCGGACCAATGAGTCGGGTAGCGGTGGCAAGTGCAGGGTAAACAACGCTTCTATGATTCCATTTCCATTTCTATTTTTGCCATTTCTCCTCGATATTTTCCCATTGTGTTCCTGGAAATGTGCTAGGATCTGCTGTCCCGCATGGATGTGCCCGTTTTGGGGGCCACAAGCGCGATTTTGATTTCCTCAGCTTGCATCAGTCAAAGCGAGCGGCGAAAAAAGCACCCGAACGAACGCCGGGCGAATTCAATCTAAATGCAAATGCTTGCGGTGTGCTTTTTGTTTCATCCTTGAGCCGCGACAACAGAAACATCGGCATTGGCAGCATCAGCATCAGCATCGGCATCAGCATCGGCAGCTGTAGCAGGAGCAGGAATTCAGGTGAAATCGCAACACAGAAAGCCAATTAAGCGACTCAGACATTAATCGAAGCCCGTTGCAGATATCGAGCGGGGCAGAATCTCTTGTAAAAAAAACGTATATGCAAGGTAAATGCAATTCACTGTGCTTAATGCTGAAATCGCATTTGGTCAACAGCATTCCGCTCTACAGAAAATGTCCTTTATGCTGGTTTGGCTCTACACAGGAAATATTTTGTGTAATTTTGTTGCAAACTGGGAAAGGTTTCTTAAAAAGAAAAGTTACTTCAAGTGAATAAGAGAATCTCTAAAGATTAAAATAAGATGTATAATTTAAACTTTTAAAAAAGTATTTTAAGAAGGGAATTTCCAACAAAGTCTAGCATAAAATCCCCCTTTCGCTCTGTGTATTCTATATGTCCATTCCAATGCAACTAGATGGCCATGTTAATACGTATTTCCAATTGAATTGGAAATGTTCATGCTTGCCGTATAGTTTCTATTGCATTAAGGGCCAATAAAAATTTACAAGCATCCTCTCTCCTACACAAGAATTTTCCTCTGGGGTGTGTTTGCCTCCGTTTAAGTGTGTGTTTGACATGAGATAAGCTCGTTTTCCCCGTCTCGCTTCATTTGCTTCGTTTACAGAAGAGCCGAAGAGCTGCGCAAATTGATAAATTATGGCAGAGGCAGACAACGGACCGTGGACCATCCTCGAATTGCCGGCAATTAGCTGGGCGAAGGCAATTAGCATTATGTGATAAGAGGTAACATGGTAACATGGCAATGTAACAAGTTTATCACTCGGTGCGCGGGCGGGGTCAAGGAATTCCACGATAAAATTGAGACGTGGAAGGTCAACGAAAGTCTGCCTCCCAGGGGGAATTCATCTTCATCAGTGTGCGTATGCAAATCAGGAGGAGCACTTTAAGGGCATTAGAATCACAAATATCTAAAGCGGCATCTGCACACTCGAACAAGGGCAACGAAACGAATCTTCGGAAGCCGCGACGTGACAACACGCAAATAAAATCGAAGCCTACTCCCCAGACCCAGACCCAGCCTCCGACTCAGACTCTCAGATATTCCGACTCTGAATCCGCATGGAAATAGATACAAAGTAAATATGCTAAGTCGCTCCGCAGGCGAGAGAAAATACATAAATCAGGGCAGGGACAAAATGTGAAATTAAATGCAAACAGTGGCGAAAACGACGACGCGGAAGCATAATTGAACTTTGAGCTGCGCGAACGAGCTGGGGCGTTGGAATTTTCGTAGCCAGGACCTGCTCCAGACGCTCGCTCTCTGCTCATTAAAGCCAAATGCAATTTACGCCGATAATTTGCAACAATTTGCATACTACGTGCGGATGCAGGCGGGCCCTGCTGGCCGGGTTCGACGTCACCTGCACTCTACGTGCCCCACCTTTTTAATTGCAGGCTTAGCCGGGACGCGCTGGCATTTTGTAAATTTCGTTAATTGGAAAATGTGCCAGCCAGCGCAGGCAGGATTCATTCTAATTTTCGACAATCCCCCCATGTGGCCATGGATCAGGCCAGATTAATTCCATTGCTAGATAATGGCATTCCAAAATGGCTATCGCCTATAGCGATCTTACTGGTTTATCTTGAAATCTGCGAAGGCATGGAATCTGAATCTCTTCATTATGCATAAGTCGCACACGGGCAAATATTTTCCTAGCAATATGATTGTATTTACCCATAATATTTTCCCATTTCCCCAAAAGCTCTTGGGGCCAAAGCCATTGTTCCGGCAGCGACTACTGGCTGCAGAATTTATTATGCATAAAATTGCAGCAGAAAGTCAAATAAAATATGTATTGAAAGTTTTATTGTTTGGCAGCAGCATCGCCGACTCACAAAACTCACATATTTGCACATAGCACACACATTTCATGGGGAACAGCCATTGGCAGCATTTTCACAGCTCCCGGCATTTGGTTTTAAAATTGAATTCTTTTTTATGCATTTACCTAAATTTCGTTTTTTTGGTGCTTGCTTGCCGCCCCCTGACTTTGTACGGTGGAGCGGCTTTAGCACGAACGAAGCTATCATTAAACAAGAAGCTTGCTGCTGGCTTTTTACTAAAATTAAAAAATTGAGAACATTTCGAATAGAATTTTTAAATTGGAAACCTTCTATGGAGGGTAAATTATCAAAAAGACATTAATGGAAAGTTGATAGATCCTGTTTTTTGTGGTAAAATGTTTATCCTTTATCAAGATTGTTAAGTGCCATTACTGCAGCTCCTGTTACGGAGGCTCAACTGTATGCGCTGTGTTTTCATCGCATCGCTTCGTTTCGCTTGGTTTTGTTTCGTCCTGTTCATATTTTCAACTTTGTGCGGGTGTGGCTTGTGCCTTTTATATTTCTGCCGGATTTCTATTTGCCTTAATAGACTAAACTCTGGACAGGCTTGCATGTTTGCAGGGGTATACTGTATTCCGTGTATATGTTATGCCGTATACGTGCTGGTCCAGGACACGGGTTTTTGCTCGGACCCAGGCGGAGTAGGAGGTCCTTTCACGGCGCTGGCTTTGCAAATATCCTGCGGCGGTGGCGTTTATATGAGCTTACTGCTTTTTCGGGGGGACAAAGGGAGGTGCAGTGGATTTTGTGATTTGCTTTTTATGTGGGCCATATGTGCCACTACCTACGGATGTTCATATGTACTATGTGTGTTCCCTATACGCACATGGGTGTTTTGTTTTGGTTATAAGGCGCCAAGAGGCGCTTAGCGAAATTCATGCAAAGATTTGACCGGATTGTTGCCAAGGTTATGTTCCCCAAAAAAAAACGAGGGAAACGGATAAAAGATTGCCTGGAAAGTGAAACAGAGAAAGTTGAATTTGTCAATGGAATCCCGGCTTTTGATTTATGGAATTAAGTCAAGTAAAATAAATATAGACATAAAGAGGAATTAAATGGGGGCTTTAAAAGTGGGAGTAAAAAGTACACGATTTAATGACTATGTGGGAGGGATAATTATTTAATTGAAACTAAATAATGCGATAAGCGAGACCATTTTTTAAATACATTAAAGGTTTTTCTAATAGTTGCAAGAAATTTTATTATTTAAATCGATTAAAATGGAAGCAGCTTTCATTTAATAAACCAAAATAATTAAATGATAATACTGCGTTAATGATTCATCACCAAATTTATTAAATATATGGTTAATCTTAAACGAATCTTCTTAAGCATTTTTCGCCTTAAATAGTTAATGAAGTAAATAAATAAGCTGATGTGATGCAGAATACTTGAGCAAATTAAGACCAAATTAATTGGTGAAACGATAAAATTTAATTTCATGAAATCGGTTATATATTTCCTTGTAATATTCCTTTAAAATTGCTCTACTTCCATTTACTTTTCAGTCTCCCCGAAAAAAAAAAACGAGCAGTAAACGCTACATAAATCTCAGTCGTGGAGCAGCCGTCTTGAAGCATATTTCCCAGAAGTGACCATCAAAACGGCAGCCCACTCGTACATGAAAATTTGAAAGGCAAACAAATCTGTCCCATAAGCAAACCCACTCAAGTTCTGGGCGAGGCCGAGGCCAAGGCAAGGATCTAGCCTGCGAATGGAGCTGTAAGCCCCGACTTACAGCTACAAATCAGAGGGACTCAGACTCACCCCGGGCTTCTTGCGCTTGCTAATCCAACAGGCGGAGGAACTTTCAAGGCCTCCAACTGGCCACTGGCCACTGGCCACTGGCGACTGGCGACTGGCAACTTGGCAACTGGGAAAACTGGTAACTTTAATTTATGTTTTCCCTTTATCAACAACTTTTGCTGCTCGCAGCTATTGTTCTAATGCACTGACCCGTATTTGGGAAGATGTCTGCATAAACAATTTGTATCTCGTATCTTGTGGATGCTGCACTTTCACTCGCCCGATGACAATTGTGATAAATTATTGCGCCACGCGACCGAACTGATCAGGGGAGGGGGTTCACATATACCGTTATATATATGTATTCTGATATACCGAGGAACTGTTGCGCCCACTCTGCGAATACACTATGCCACCGAAACAGGGATACACAGATACTGACCACTACAAATGAAACCGCAGTGTGTTATTGTGTCATTAATTTCGCCTGTTTCTTTGTGAGCTCTGCGTGACCTTTTATGGGTTTTTCTTTATTTTTTATCTCTTTATTTTTCCTACTGCTGCTGCCGCTGGTGGTTTTTTTTGCCGCTTAAAGTGCGAAAACTGACTGGCGCTACTATTATGCTTGATTTAATTGATGGACAACACGCACACAACCAAGCGGGTGAATCGAACTCGAGAACGTTAATGAGCCGGCGTGACGCGTTCAAATTTCCATATGATTTACTCCCTCACTCGTGTTTATCTGTTCTACGCACTTTCCGCAAATTCACTTTCCAATTCGAGTGTTGTTTGTTGTTGTTTTTCCCGCACACTTTTCCTTGCCGCCTACGGCTGTTGTGGCTCCGCTCGTAATCCGCTTTGCCCGAAATTTTAATTTTTCCTTTTTTCGCACTGCAGATTTTTCGGGATTCAGCTTCTCCCAGTTTTTCTCGAGTGTTTTGATGACTGGAGTGTGTTATTCGTTTTTTACTTTTTTTTTGTATTTTCTCTCTTTGTTTTTCCCTACTTTGGGCGAGGGGGCGGGGCACACGCAACCTGACGGATACGGATGCGCAGCATTCGAGAGTCACGCACTAATGGGCCGCCTCTTCTTGTTCTAATTAGCCACATAAATCGCAGGTTGACAAAAAAACATCGCCAGCTAGCTGATTGCTGACTCCACTGCCAGCTGAAATTTATACCTCCTCGGATGCTGCAGAGGCAAAGCCGAAAGGCAATTCTAAATTCGAATCTCGCGCACGACGAACCAAACGCTGCGAGCCACGAACAAGAACGGACAAGACTAAACACGAGACCGACGAGCTGGTTTCCCGGTCGGCTACGTGTTCAACTCGGCAACATCGAGCAACACGCAACCAGTGACGCCAGTTTGGCTACTGACAACCTAGATCTAGCATGTTTGAAAGGGAAAAAATAAACATTTCGTATCTTAAAGATATTTAGAATATTTATTCAATGTATTCATGATAATAAATATTTATTTTTAAAGGAAAATAATGTTTTAAATATGTATATAAAAAGCAATATATTTATACATAATTATTTAGCAAAGCTTAGTTCCAAAATAGTGATAGGAGTGGTTTGCCAACAGGACTAAGACATACTGCTGCTATTCTAAGTCTACAAAACTAGCAAATTTTACTATTAACAAAAACACTAAATGTCAGAGAAAGTTAAGAAATGGACAAATTAATTAACAATTCACTTAATAAATAATACTTAATAAAATACAACAAACCAATACATATTTTCCAAAATTTATGCATTGTTTTTTATTTAGCTGCTGTTTTTTTTTATTGTATTTTTTTTATTTTATTTTAATTAAACTTATCTTTGTTAAGAATCTAGCTAATGCTGGCTGCCATCGACGAACAACACTGCACGCAACATGTCGTATGCAACATGCTGCGCCATTGCTGGAAACATGCTTCCGTTTTCGGCAGCAACACGATCCGAGAGATGAACCGAACGAAAGCAACCCGACGGATAACCCGAGAGAGAAACTTCACTCGTGCTAAATGTTGCTCGGGACTCGCGCGCTGTCAACATGCTGCCAAGACGTGACCTTTGGCAACCGCTCGAGTGTTGCCAATTAATGGACCCCGTTGGCTGTATTTGTGTGATTTATTAGGAGCCAGCATAAATCCCGGGACGATTTGCCGCTGCCGCCGCAGGATAAACAAAAACACATGCATAATTTCCATAAATCTTTTATGGCTGCGTGTAAAAACTTTCGGCACGGCCAATTATGCGCCCCGAACTAGGCACTAATTTGACAGCAAAGTGGCCGAAAGCCTTTATCCGAGCGGGTCAGTTCGGTCACTCAACCCGAGGTCAGGTCCCGGCCCTCGAACCGTGTCCATAACTAACCCCATAATTGAGTTATCCCACCGAAGGAGCTTTGTTGTCGTCCTGCGACGACGGGCTTATCAATGGCCTTCGAGTGCTGTCCCCCTGACTGCTTCATTGTGCTGCTTGGCCTAATAGGCTGTCATAAGCCACTAGGTAATATGATGCAATTCTAATAGGCGTTTATAGGGATTTTGGCCTAATTCGAAAATAATTATGGGAATTATTGATGTGGGAGGTGCGTTAGGTAAATGTATAATATAGTAAGAAATGAATTATTTATGAGTTCAACTTGTCAAATTTATTTGTGATGATGCTACTTTATTTAGTTGATTTATTAGTAGATTTATTTTTAAATTTAAATTTATTGTTTTGAAAATATTGGTTTACTTTTATTTAATTTCGTAGAACAACACTAATATATATTTTTATATACTTCCTGTAAATTTTCCAGAGTTCTTTTCAAATATTTAATAGGTAAGTTCCAAGGAAACACGATAACCAATTAAATTAAGTACCTGGCTAATGGCACTTGATTCCATATCTTTGGTTTAAAAATAGACGCTGACTCTGCGTTATTCTTATATGATTAACTTACTCTGCTTATAACTTAATTGCCCTCGGGCGCTTGGCAACATGACACAGTCAACAAATCATTGGTCTCCCGAATGCAACATGTTTCTGAAACAAATGCTGGCAATATATACAGATTCAGTGTTTCTGGCAACAACTCAACATGCTGCCTTCGTTAAGTGTTGCGGCACAAATAATAAACAGCAACATTTGTTAAATTATTTTCGTAACGAAATAACTTAAAAGCAATATATGTAATTAAATTCAAGCCTAATATTTTTTCTTTAATCAAAATGAATAAAATGCTAAATTATTATTATATTCAGAAAATTAACTAATTGATATTATAAATATTTGATTGTGAGCCGTTGAACAATTTCTAGTGAAATACAACTAAAACAAAGACAAGTTAAGCCATAGTAAAGTAAATAATATTAATTTGTTAATGATAATATGTTTAATATTAAGATTAGCAAAGTTTTAGCGTCCTATATGTGGCTCTTTAATTTCGTATATAGTATCTGAAATACAGCTTTATACTTTTAAAACTCGAAGTCTTTTTTTCTTGTTCCTGAGAGAAACTCTCCCCTTGATCCTTTTTCCATAAAATGGTGAATATTTAATGGTCACCTTGCTAACTGACTTACAACCAGGCAACAGCAACAGCAGCACCGCTCGATGGCTGGCTTTTAAATGGGAACAGATTGTCGCACATGTGACGTGGCATTGTAATGCAGTTGGCAAGCTGTTGCACATCTAAGCCACCCGGGGCATTCCGATGGCAACACGGCCCTCCACTCGGCCCGGAGCATTAGCCTTTTATGCGCGGCTCCTGCTGATGCATTCTGCTCCTCCTGCAGAGATGTTGCTGTTGATGTGGCAGCCAGGTGCCTCAACCCGCGGCAACCTTCACACCTATGCACACGGCCACTTCCACTTGAGCGCTGTAGCAAAAGAAAAGCGCAAATAGGATCAAGGATAACAAGGGCATAACAAATGCAATGTGTTAGTGAGTAGCAGGGGGTGGTGGGGCAGAGAAAATGCTTTTAGAGCAATACTTGATGCCACCTGATTGAGTGGCAAATGGGCTTTTAACCCAAAACGGGCAGCGATGCCTAATTGAGGTATAGCCACTATTTCTTACACTAGAAAAGATTCTAATAAATGAAAAGTATTTAATAGCTTGTTTATTTTTTTGTAGTTTATAAGAATTTAAAGTACATAGAGACCAAGACAAGCAATATATTATTAAGAGTACATCAACTGCCTTTAGTAGCTTCTTTCTCAGGCTGCACTTTCACTTTCATTTTCTATGTGTGGCTATGACATTTGTGCATTCGTCTTGATGCTGAACTGGGAAATTGTTTGCCAGGCGAAAAAACTTTGCTTATTTCGTTTTAATTGCTTCACAGTCGCAGGGCTCGGCGCTCACACAGATGCACAGAGAGGAAAACCCAGTAAATTGTGGCTATGTGGGTGGCGGGAGTCCCTTTGTGTGTGTTTGTGCTCATTAAAAAGCGAGGCAGCTACGCAGAAAAGCGACATTTGCATAAAATGCCAGACTCTCCAAGAGTGTGTGTGTGGCTCCCGAAAGCTGGAAAAGCGTGCCACTGACACACAACTGTCACTCACACGCACTTGACGCACACACCCACACAACAGACCTACGCAGTGAGACAGACAAAGCCAAGTCAAAACTTGCAAATTTTAATGCATCACAAGATTTCAACAACTTCCTATGTCTCGCAATCCGAAAAATCATCACCAGCAGGCTCGCAGCTTGACGCTGGAAATAAAGAAAATCTCCAACTGTCATGTCACGTGCCTCAGCCTCCGTCCACGCCCTTTTCACATGCCGCCCACTCCCTTAACGGAATCTGCTGAGGGCTCATTAAAAGCGACTGCCGTTTTGGCCCCGGGGCTCTACTTTCCTGGTCTAATGAAGTTTCCTCTTAAAAGGATAGCTCGTTAACACTGGCCACCAGGAAGATTATTCGAGGAGGAACTA
The DNA here is from genome assembly GCA_018905755.1 of Drosophila ohnishii. Taxonomy (NCBI): domain Eukaryota; kingdom Metazoa; phylum Arthropoda; class Insecta; order Diptera; family Drosophilidae; genus Drosophila; species Drosophila ohnishii. Next base: position 13,488 of record JAEIII010009188.1, on the reverse strand, counting down.
GAGGGGGAGTCAAGTGTATATTTAAACAGTTTGTACGTATGTTTAGATTAAACTAAGAAAAATACGTTAATTAAAATCTTACGTTTAAGTTTATATACTCTACAAAAACCCACTCTATTTCCTTTATTTGCAGCCTAGTGTAATCGGCACAGACCCTCCTTCTCCATTTCATTGACCGGCATCCCTTTTCTGGCCGATATGAGTGTTCTGTGATAGCTGCCGGTAAATTGTCGTTTCCTTTTTTACGCACCAAACTACGCAAATGATTGACAGCTGGACATTGTGGCTGAGTGAATAACTCACAGGCTGACAGACTGACTGGCCGCTTGATTTATGGGGGCGTGTTTCGACGGCCGTGCTTTGGCGCTCAATTAAAACGGAACCAAAGTCAAAAGTCACCGAAGACGGAGCGGAACCCAGTTTGCCCGGACAACCGACCAACCGACCAACCAACCAACCAGCCGACATCGAACCCACTAAGTCCTAGCTGGCGATGGATTAACACATCTCCGGGGCAACTGCGACAACCCTCATGGCCAGGGCTTACGGCGGAGGCTCGGCTGTCATATAAATCAACCATAATCAACGCGAACTGCGGCTTGACTTCCCATAGATGGACTCCGATACAAGATGCTGAGATAAGCTACACAGCGGGAAAGTGTCACCAAGTTCAAGTACTTAATTGGTAATTTTTAAGTTTTTTAAAATATTAAAATATAACTTTTATGGTAGTGAATAGTAATCTTAAATTCCTAGAAATGATTTATTATGTTGCTCATGAAGTTGTAGTTACTTTTTTCTCTCTGTGCAGGAGAGGGTGAGAGCGTTTGCGGGGCGCATAAATCTAAATTACACCCAGCCGCAGGGGGATTGTGGCTCAGAACTATGAGGGAAAGTCGGCTCAAGATCCGAATCCGAATCTCCCCGGGAATGATAGATAGTAACGGGACACGGGGAGGGGAGGCTGCTGGTCCTCGTTTGCTTTGTTTGTCTGCTTGTTCAAAATGTTTTCTAATCGGCCAAGGAGCCGTTCACACCTCCCCGCATGAGGGCCCCTTAATTGCGAGTTATTGATGAGTCCCCGCCCCCCAAAGAAACTAAACATTCAATTTCCAGGCAACACCTTCCGCTCGGCGCTCTCCGCTCGGCAGTGTGGGAAAGAAATCTGTAATATGAACTGTCAGCAAAATGAACCTTATGAAAAGTCATTGACAGGAGCAAGGGCAACAACAGCCACCGGGGGAGGGCTGAGCGAGGGTTATCCTGTGCCCAGGTCCTTCAAAAGGTGCGTGTGGGCGTCAACAGAAAAAAGCGAGATGCAGAATGGGTGCCACAGAAACCGAGAGAAAGAGACAGGAGAGAGAGAGAGAGGTAGACAGAATCTCATTTGCGGTCATGTTGGCGTGTCAAAAGCGGACAACAATGACAACCTCAGGAGGAACCGGCAACCGGCAGAGGCCAGGCAACAACAAGGTTGTCAGGCACTTTCAGACCATATGGCAACCATTTGCCGGCACACTATAAAAAAAGGAAGCAAAGCGGAAATATTGTGGAAAGATCAATGACCTGGCTATACCCTTACAAAAAACGCCACAATGCCCTGAATAGGCCTTTGTGTTTATATATATTTAGACTCATCAGAAAATGACAAGAAATTTGGTAATTTCACATCATACAATTTCTAGGCATTCAGAAGGAAATATATTACAAATATTAATTTATATGTTATTTATTAAGAAAGAGGTAAAGTACAAACAAAAGCATATAATATCTTTTTGATAAATGTAATACTAGTAATATAATTTAACTTTTAAATACAATTTTTTACTTTTCCAATCAACTAAATAGTGTAACGATGTCCTGTTTTGAACTCATAGAAGGGAGAGACAACGTTGCATTGTTGTGGCTGCCTGTCTGAGGACCCTTGGCCCCCTGCCATATTGATTTTATAATTTCCAATGTGTTCATAATTAGCCACACCCATCGGTCAGGCGAATCACATTTCTGATCCCGCCCTTCCTCGATTCCTTTTACGCTTGACATGTCACAAACATTCCATTTTGTTCATTAAAATTCGAGTCTTTACGGGCTCCATGGCCGGTGATTGGTCTGTGCAAAATTAAGCTCATCAAGTGTGTGTGGGATACACTGAAAAAATGAGGAATATAGAATATAGTATACAGTAATAATACCGAATTTTGACATTAACAGGGAAGTATTACTTAACTCAGCTTAGCTCAAGCAATTCATTTTAATATTAAACAAAACGTTTTAAAATAAATACACCCTTTTTCCTTTCAGTGTATCCGCATCTGTAACTGTTAGCGGGCGCTGTCTGTAGCTGCCATGAAGTGCGTCTGAGTGCCCGCGCCCCGACAGCGGTATTGTTCGGCTGTTCCTTTTCGTCCTTTGTGCCGCTGCCATGCTGCTCGTAATTATAAATGTCAATGCCGCGCGATTGCCCTTCCCCTCCCTCCCACCGATCACTTCACACTTTTCTGGGCTCTGAGCGTGTGTGTGTGTGTGTGTGTGCGCTGCTCGTTAGCCGCAAAACGCTCGCAATGTGCAGTTGGCTAATTGAAAACGCGCGCCTAATTACCGATAATTGATCGGCTTAGGCAGAGGCAGAGGATTCCAGTCGCTGCTGATTCCAGTCCGCCGCATCAGCTGGCTAATAACAAACTGGAATTGGCTGCTGACCCTTGGTCCTGCGTGTCCTGCTCGCATCAACTGCGCCCCATTAGTGCCGCTCAGCGGTTCCATGTCAACGCACGAGTATCCCTACCTCGCTGCCGGAGCGAGCGCCTTTGTCAAACAAAACAACAATGCGGAGTGACCCTTCCCAGGCAGGCAGACAGCCAGTCAGCCAGTCAGCCAGCATTTTCAAGTGTTTATTCCTGGACACTTCAGGTCCCTCTCTCTCCAGAGTGTACAATGCGAGGTGTGAAGTTTGTTTACGGTCAAGTGGTTTGCTTTTTTGTTTGTTACTTTTTTCTTGCCCGCCCGTGGCAGGCGTCGAGCAGCAGGCTCGCCAGTTGTTTGCAGGACACTAATGACCACTCGGATCTTATCTGACACTGCTTGTTGATCTTGTACGGCTCCGCCCCCCCGCCCACTAGGCCCCTCCTCCGTTCACAGCAAACATTTGCCTTTTAAAGTGCGCAATTGTTGGCGAAAATAGTTTTGCATACGCCGAACATAAATAAAAGTTTGCAAACTCCATGAGAGGGGTGCTCGGAAATGAATAGAAATTCCATGTCGGTTGGGTTTATAAAATAGGAACAGAATATCTTATTAACAAATAAATAGAAAAGCCACAAGGAATACAATACAATGAATATACATATCTTTTAGCTAACAATATCCTAGAATTAATTTATGGACTAACTCTATACGAGATAAATAAACAAGTGAAATGTACTTTTAAAACAGGAAATACTAAGTTTAATTTATTCAAAATAAATGTACTGCCAGATATTATTAGCTCAACAAAATATGATCCACTTAAAGTATCAGTAAATTAATTAAATTTGTTTTTAATTCTCATGATTCAAACTTTTTATTGCTGCATAGTTTACAGACAGGTTTGGCTTCACACAAGTTGTTGCTTGTTCCACAGGAATTGAGCTCCCTTACAGGCAAAGCCCTTTGAAATGAACCACCTACGTACATTTTATTTTCAACAATTTGTTGTGCTAATTAAATTTAGAGCTTTTATAACAAATTACTCATAATTATTCCCTAATTTGCTGAAGTCCTCTCCTTGAGCTGCACATACATTTTCCTGCCAGTGCCACAGAAATTCCAGGATGCTGTGGAGAAATAACTCAGCGCAAACGGCAACAAAATCAACTATCTAGCTTTGCAAAAAACAAAAAAAAAAAAGAAAATGGGTTTGCACAGGAACACCGGAAAAACTAAAGCCAGGAAGAGCTGGCAAAACGCACTTTATTACGACGAAATGTTTCAAACATTTTGAAGTGAGTGGACTTAATTCGTGTACACAACACAAGCGCCAGTTGGCTGGCGTACGAGTAGTGTTTTCTATTCTACCAAAGGACTTGCCCACCCCATAGAGCTATGGGATGAAACACGGCCGAAAAAAAAATGGGTGGGAGAGTGGGAGTGAATTTCCCAGCCAGGGAATTTCGATTGGCAACATTTTTGCGTACCTTTCCCGGCTGCCTGGCAATTTTGTATGTGCGTGTACAGACAGGGAAAAAGAGGAGAGAAATATTACAACAAAATTTTTAATAAATGCTCAACAATGAAAGATAATACTTCGTTAGGGAAGTATTTAAAAAGATTTATACCATAATAATTATTACTTTTAAAATGTTTCAAACTGAATAATAGACAACTATCAGAGCAAGCTAAATTAAGAATTAACTTGTTTTCCAGAATAAGTGTAAGCTTTGGCTTGTATTTTCCCAAGGGAAAAATCAAATTATTCTTCCAGTCAGATTTTCTTTTTTGAATATCGAATTTAGTACAAATATATAATATATATATTTTTTTCAACTGTATATGCATCGTTCGGCATGTGTGTGTGTATGGAAAGTAAGTGTGTCTCTGTGAGTGCGCTTCGCAATCTTCAATAAAATTGTTTCGGCTTTTATTTTTGGCTACGCTTTCCATTTGTTTAAAACGCAAACTATTGTGAAAGGCAACAAAGACACAAGAGCGAGAGGTGGAGCATCACCTATCCCGCTCCATGGCCACGCACACGCTTTTATGCCCTTTGGGTTTTCCCCAATGCCGATTCGCCCGGCACCACCCCCCACCCGGCAGCTACCACCCATTCCTGCTCCTTGGCGGACACAACATTGTTGCTCTTTTTAACGCTTTTGCAATTGCGCATTGTATTTGTTGGAATTTTCTACCCCTTTCCCCCCACCCCCCTGTATTTTTCTCAATTTTGTTCTTGTTTTTGCCGTGAATGGACCGCCGCCGTTGGCGAGGGGGGAAACGAAGGGAACAGGGGGCCCAGTTGCGGGTTTTCAGGGCGGCCACTTTATTTTCATAGCCGCCTCTTTCACAGCCGCATAAAATGCAGCAACAGCAAATTGGAATGTGTAACCGCAACTCGTAGTTAATTTTATTTATTCCCAGTTCGCCTTTTTTTTTTTAAAGCCCGCTTCCCATTTTGCAGACGGCCTTTTTTAATTGTCCTTCAACGCTTTAAAGCCGGCTATGTTTTTTGGCTGGGCTATTTGAACAATTTGGTACACAGTGAAAACAGCAAAGCAAATAAAATAATGCATTTTAAAAGGATATCAATAAAAATAAAATAAATAAAAAATAAATGAAATAGTATTTACAATGACTTCATATACAAATGAAAATATACTTTAAATTGAAGTATTAATTTCTTATATTTTCTGTAAATATTACCTTTACAGATTATTAAATCAGAAAAGTTTATTGTCGTTCTCTGTGTGCATATCTGTCCATTCGTCAATATGATTTAGGGACGGGCAAACAACTCGGCAATAACATAAATTAGGCAAATGCTGGAGATAAATTAGCAGAACCCAAAACAATTTTACGGACTCCTGTCACAAAGTGCAGCCAACGAGAACCGGAGATCTGGACATTTGTTAGTGTCCCTTCCAAATAACTCATAAATGCAGTAAGCCGGGGGGCGTCGGGAGTTGGGGGTTGCTGCGGCAGCTGGCCCTGCGTGCAATAGGGCCATAAAATGGGACAAACAAAATGCAACCCCTCGGGGCCAGTTACAGATACTGCTATAGTTACAGATACAGATACAGATACGCCCAGCTACATATCGAAGGGAATCGACTGCGCGGCTCAATATTAATTGCAATATTTGCCGATGGCGATAATGCCCTGTTTGCCGGTTCGATTTCAAGGACATGCATTATGCGTATGTGCCCAACTAATCGCTTTGCCTGTTGTTCGGCATAATCACTGCCACATTAATTACACAATGCGCCAGCTGCCGAATGCCGATTGGCGAATGGCAGCAGGTGTGTCCACGAGCCACCAGCGGGAGTTCGAACCGAGGACCTCGAGCATCCAGGGGCTGCAGGATAACTGCTGTTATTTAAAATCGTTTCATTGCAGGCCGGGTCGCGCTGGGACGTGTAGGGTCATCCCTTCCGCCCGGCAGCGGAAGCGTCGCAAATGTTGCCAAACGTGGGGTCAGCAAGGAATATTTATTGACAGTTGCAGCAGCAGAAATATCAGTGGGAACAGTACGAGTTTTCTTTAGGAAGATTTAATTTTTATTTAAATTTTGGGGAACTTTTAAAGTCTTAAATATAGCTTACTATTTATTTATTTAGAAATTTATAAGATATATTAAAAAGTACATTGTATACTAAATTGGAAAATATAAAATTTAGTCTTTAACTAATCTTAAACTGCATAATAGAAAATTAATCCAAATAATACAGTTTACTTGTTGTTAGAAAATAAACCAAAAACGTAATTATAATGCTGACAAAGGACCTCGCATGCATATCTGCCCTGGACACTCACAAATTTTCAGACAAAAGCATTTCAAGAATTTGTAATTAACATTTTCCCAAGGCGAGTGAGTGGCTCTCTTCCGGCAAAGGAGTATTATGGGGCTTCATGTGGCCATGGCGACAGCACCGAGGACGACGGATGACAAAAAGAAATGCAATCAATTTAAGCGGATTGCGGAATTGGGCCGTCTTAAAGGGGCGCCCATAAGCTCCGAGGGCTCGAAGGCCATGCAGGTCAGATCGGACACCTGTTGGGCGCAATCGAGATGCTTGAACGGACCGGTAACCATGACCGTACGTACACATGGAGAGCACTTGCCGTGACTCCTGGCGCACTCAATCTGGCAGGGCCATGCCGCATCCCCTGTGTCCGGTACACTGGCTCGAGGCGGGGTCCTGGGTCAGTCCGGGGGACGTCCTGATGGCTGCTATTCAATTTTTAATCGATCTGTGCAAATAGTCAGCCCTCCAGTCCGTTCGAATGTCCCTGGCCGCGTTCGTGTGGACAGCTGGCTTGGTGGCGCAGCAGCTGCAGCAGCGCTTTATGCCCGAATTACCCTCGATTTATGTTTATCTCTGAATTTACGAACCTGCATGTAGCCTCGCCATCGCTCCAGGCCCGTTCAATACCACTGCCAAAGCTGGGTCATAAAGCACAGTCCAATCTGCCTGAATTACCCAGCTTCTTTGACCATGAAGTGTTGGTAAAAAACAAATTTACGATGCATCATTTGAAGATTTGTAATTAAACAAGGATCTAACACGTAAAATATTATAATTATTAAGAATAACTTAACTGGTACTTGTGGTATTTAGTTAAAAGCTGTTAAAAAGTATACACCTATACTTCTCAATGGAATATTTTCCAAATTCAGCCATACTCCCTTTGGGAAGCTTAAATTCGCAACACAAATTTTCATTCAAATTTCTACTTTCCCCGAGAGCATTTGCAGGGTATTTGGATCCGTCTGAAATCAGCTTGCTCTTGGAAAATCTCTTCATTCATTGTACACACACTCCACTCGGCACCGCAGCCATGTTGTTTGGTGCCATTTGTGGGCATTGATTTGGCTTGGCGGTTTGGTTTGGTTGGGTTTCGATTCGTTTCATTCGATTCGATCCGTTGTTGCTTGTTGGTTTTGGTTTCTGCTCCGTACGTTGTCGGGCTCCATTTCTCGTGTTTCTTTTTTCACATTTTTATTGCGTTCGCAGGCTGGCCCCGTTCATTTTGAGTAAAGTCCAGTTTATTGCGAAATGAAATGCGGCAATCCCAGCCTCGATTTCACCTCCGCGCTTCCACCTACCAATTGAGGTTCAATGCGAGCTCTTTCAGCCGCGAATCGCGAATCACCCGCTGACTTTTGCTGAATATTTCATTCTAGCCTCTGTGCTTGCTAATTGCTGTGTTTTTTTGTATCCACCTCAATTGTTTTGTTTTGATAGACTTATTTTTAGCTTGCTTCCATTTAGTCTCCCTATTTCTGCTATAAATCCCCAGTGGAGCTGGTAATGCAATTGAATTAGTAACAGGAGGCTGAAGCAATGTTTTCGCCCTGAAATCGATAGGCAAGCACAAGCACAAAAGGCACAAGCCCATGCACAATGCAAAAAACACTGAAACAATGGGCCATATAAGAGGGATTACACAGAAGAAAAGCGCATTCAAGGCAACTTGTACGTGATTTCGTGCGGAAGTTAAAAATGTTTGCCGACCAACTTTTCCCCACACGCACACACAGGCACACACCAGCCCCGGGCACACACATGCCAAACCGGAAATGTGAAAATCCGAGCGCTCTGCTGCACACTCTCTCGCTCGCATATTCCTCAGCGTTTAAACGCAATTAATTAATTGCATTCTAGTTTTGTGCATTCAAAGGCAACTTTCAAATTGTGCACAGTTTCGGAGAAATTGTTTTTAATGCGGCGCCCTCACGCATATGAAGCCGCTCTTTGGAACCTAATACCGCCTAATTTGATGCGATTTTTATGTGCCCTTTACATGGCATCCGAGCATTTTCGAATAAAGTAGCAAGAATATGACTTTACAGATGCGGGTCGCATCGCATTCGCATAATTAAGCCGTAAAAGTAATTGACGCTTAAGTGGGCAACTTTTGAGCATAATTCAATGACCGACTGGACAGAGACCCACATTTGGCACATCATTTTCCTCAATCATAACAATAAAATCAAATATCTGAGAGTAAACCAAGTCAGGGGAATACGAAAACAGAGACAAGCAAACAAGCAAACAAAAAAAAGCAAACAACTAAAGCCCGGCCGGAACATGAGGGAAAAAAAGTTGCGAATGCATTTTATGGACTTTTTATGACTTAAAACTTATGTGGCGGACGAGACGAAACGAGACGAGACGAGGCGATGGCCCTGGCGACAAGGAGCAGGACGAGACAAATAAAAATCTCAAAAATAGACCGAGCCAATGAAAAGCTTAACAAATGCCATATAAATATGTATCTGGATCGGTATCTCTGGCCATCACAGTATCTCTGTATCTATGCTACACTCTCTGGTTTTATGGGGTCAATCGAAGGGGCGGCGATAGAGCCATCACGGAGACGGAGACGGGGAGTGGTGTGGGCCGGGTCACCTTGTTATTGTTGTCCCAGTTGTTTGAGTTTTGCCAAAACTAATAAAATTAAATTGAATTGCTTAAAAATTGCCAAAAATGAGACAAAATATCAAAGGGGCGCCACAGCCGAAAGGTTATGAAGCGGCCAAATCGACGGTGTGGGCGTGTTGGAGCCCTCCCCCCCTCTTCCTTCTCCTTCGGTTTTCCCTCCCACTGAGTGTATAAAGAGAAAAGCAGCACTCAGCAGGCTCCGAGACCACGTTCGCGCATTAAAGTGTTTTTGGCCCCGAAATTGAATATTGAGTGGTGGCTCTAATGGCGGCCAAAGGACACGGAAATCTGTGTGGGCAGCAGATACTTTGAATATCTTTTTGGCATAGCCTCACGGTCAAACAAAACGAAAAAATGTGAGGGAAACATTTGGGAAACTTTTAAGAACTCTCATCTTTCGCCCGCAAAACTTATCCGAGTTAGCCGGCTCCTAATTAAAAGTGACTTTAACTTTCCCAGAACTCAACTCTTTAATGCTCATCTTCCAAGAACCGAATTTGAGCCCACGAAATCAAAACTCTCTGGCAAGACAATTTTAAATTGAAATTGATATTGAGAATTTGGGGCTGTCTGGGCGACTGCCGCTCTCGGCTTTCCTTGGGTGCTTGACAAATTGAATTGCGCAGATTGGGAGCGATGACGACGACGACGACGATGGCGCTGGAGATGAAGACGACGACGGAGAAGGTCCTTGCCCCGGCCGCAATATTAATGCAATTAAAAGCGAATCGAAGTCGTCGTTAGCATCCGCATCAACGTTGATATCCGTGTCATCGAATTTATCGACGGTAAACGCATCAGCGTGTTGGTAATGAATTTAAGGAGAAAATGCAATCAAGCGCATGGCACCGATTACGATTCGTTTCGATTCATTTCGTATACGCTGGGTACTGCGTACTGCGAGTTGCGTGGCCCACGCGGCGTATGCGCAATGTTTGATTGACACAAGCGCTATATTTATGTCAAATACAGAAATCTGTGCAAATTTCAATAATTAGTTGACTGCCGGCTACTGGATTATCATTTTGTACGCCCACACACATCCATGCAATAGCCGGAAAATTCAATTTCTGACCACAATGTCACGCAGCTAAAAAAAATATATATGTAGATATAACCAGAAATGCGGGATGGGAGGAAAATTCAATTTTAATTCTGTTGATGAAAAATAATATTTACATGATTGCCCGCGTCCACCAAAAAATAAACAAAATGAGATGCAAGCGAATCAAATTTAGCAATTTGCTGAAATTTTAGTTGTTCCCGAAAGGCAAATAAATGCGATTGAAATAGTTGTGTACTTTTTGTCCTTGTTTCATTTTCGCAGGACAATCAATCAGCTTGTCAATGGGGACATTGGTCAGCGGAGCGCATCATTTATTTAATAATATGTCAGCTGTGAAATATTTTCATTAAAATTCTAAATCAAATAACCGCAAAAGCGGTTCGCCATTGACTAAAACCCGATAAGGCCAAGCACTTTAAAGCGATTTAAGAGCTCGCTCGCCCCTCGACATCCGACGCGATAGTTGCAGCAAATTAGCATAGCCTAATTGAACACAAACGGCGTCCAATTTCAATAAGGCGCAATCCGAGAGCGGGGAGCTGGACGCCTAGCCTGTGGTCGTGAAACCGAAACCCGTCGCGAGCCAAGGGGATCAGTGATGCCAGCAGAGACCTAGTCAAAGTTGAAGGAAAATATTACCTAAATATTTAAGAGAATCACGTATTTATGGTATGCTAAATTGAAGTACTTTTCATCCTAAACTATGTGAAATTATCGAGTTTTATTTTTGCTTTCGACTTGAGCAGACTTTATCTAGAAAATAGCTACATTAGCACCACAGGAGGAGCCGGGGTCCGTTTGCAATTTATGACACCACAATCGTTCCAGCGCAGAGTCTGGCCGGATCGAAAAGCATTGGGAAACCCAAAGTCAGCCGAAATGAGTCTCTTTGGTGCTCTTTATTATGATGAATGCGCCAGGGAGCGCGGAGTGTGTAGAGCGGAGTGGACATTGGCCAGTGGACAGACATTCGGCAGAGGAACGAGGACATGTGATACGGATGCCAGCATGTCATCTGGCTTAATTGCCAGCGCCGAGTCAGTTCGAAAAGTATGCAAATTCCATATGGCTGTAATTAAAGGAGTGAAGCTGCCGCTGACTGCCAAAGTAAAAAGAAATTGGAAGTCGGCAAGGGTATGGGTTCGGGGATGGAGAGATGAAAATGGAGCTGTAGATCGGGATGAAGATGGGGCGGACCCGTGGACAGTTGGCCAAGCAGGACAAACATTGCGGAGCATTCACAATATTGCCTCAGAGCGGCGAGTTGAAAACTGAAACTCCCTGCATTCCTACATTTTTTAACTGTGCAATGCTGAGAAAAAATTTTTGATTGCAAATTTGTGTTTTCTTTCTTTTCGGTGAGCACTTTTCTTGCAGCTTACCTTTCTCCCCGGGCAGGAATACTTCCTGGGCCCCCCATTTTGGGGTCTGGCCGGAGCTCCCCATTCCCTGGGCTGCCAGCACGCATTACCATTGATTAACACTCATTCAATCTTTTGCCGTGCGCTCCGAAACTTTCTTGCACAGATTGAAATACAAAGTTTTTTGCTGAGCTTTAGTTGCCACTCTGCATTTGTCCCTCCTTCGTTTTCCACTTATTTGGTTTTTCCCCCGCCATTCCCCTCCCTTTTTCCTTTTTTGTGCCACATATTTCTTTACTTTACTTTGCACTTCACTGGCATTGAAAGTCTTCAACATGAAAAATAGATTTGCCCCGTAGCTAAACACAAAAAATAAAGGGGGAATGGAGAGGAATGGAATGCTTTGGTTGAATCGACAGAAACTTGCAATGCCGGGAAATCGGGCGAAATTTTCATAAATCAGCAATAATTCCTGAAATATTGCCAGTGTCTTTGGCAGTGGAATAAGCCATTTAAAAGGCTGACTGACCTAAGCTAAGTGGGGCGTTAAAGTAGATCGGAAGTGGGGAAGAGCTACCACTTATTACCCCGATCCTGGGCGGAATAAAAACAAAACTTTGGGCATTTGACAACTGCAGAGGGCAGTGGGCGTGGCAGGGCGGCTAATTAAAGTCAAAAATATGCCACTGCGCAGACGTCTAAAGTTGTTTTGTATTGCCTGGCTTTCATTGGGGTGAGCTGCCAGTCAGAGGCTCAACTTTCGAGTTCAGCTCCGTGGAGTACGATTTTTAATGGGCCAAGCGTTTTAATTACTTTGCCAGCGAGCACGCGTGTGTGTGTGCGGGTGACTTGTGGGGTGGCTCTGGGGCGGACCTGCACTGCACTGCGCTTAAGCTAGTGGAACATAATTACTCGTCTGCAGCGCAGCAACTCCCGGAAGTCAGCGGCAGCCGCAGTCGCCGCAACGCCGGAAAGTATGCAGCATTCGCGGGCGCAAGAAACGGCGGGCTTTGGGCGCGAAATCTGCCATAAAATATTTATATAGCCCCATGCAATATATAGCGGTCGCTGGCTGTATATATGCATCCACATTTATATATGCCACTGCAAACAACAAAAGTTGGTTGCGCAAAATCAACGCGCTCGTTGCGAGTTTAAAGTTTTTCGAGTTTGTTTGAATTTTGTTGCTAATTAATTGCGAAAGTCAGTGAGAGAGATTCTGCTCGTGTAGCCCCAAAGAGTCGGCGGGTATATAAGTTGCACTTAATATCGAAAAACTAATCCGCACAAAGTACTTAACGCCGACTTCATAGCAAATCCTTACAGCTGGCCATGGAGTAGAGATTAGTCTTGGTTTTTTTTTTTTCTACAGGGTATCAGGTGGCTGGGCCATCTTCTCCTCCTGTTTTTATTTATTTTAGTTCCTCTCAGTTTTACTTTTATATTCCGCTGGCACTTTATGTTTTATTTCGCAAACAGGCCCCGCACTTTTTTATGATTTAACTTAGCTTGCTTCCCGTTTTTGATTAACTGAAAAGTGGAACACGCTGCTCCGCCGCCACTGGGGGCGTGGCAGTCCCGCCTCCGGTTTGCACTGTGGGAATTGGCTCTCTATCACGCCCACAACATGTACATGTACATGTATATTTATCTGCTTTCCGCTACGGTTACGATTAAAAAAATCACAAAAGCTTATATTACATTACAGTTTTTATGAAGATAAGTTTAAGCATAAAGTAAAAACTATTTTCATTATATCGGATTAGGGAATAAAAATAATTTTGTAATATTTATAGTTTCTAGATTGTTTCGAAGTTTCTAATTTATTTTATATTAATTACAGAAAATTAATTAGGAGTGTGTCTGGCTGATATCCATCCTGTAGCTTAATTTAGAATTAAGCATACAGCGTACAAATAAATAA
>JAEIII010009170.1:0-26960 GCA_018905755.1 Drosophila ohnishii | reverse complement strand
TGAATGTTTAGATTTAGTAACTAAAACAAGTGATTAAGTATCCTCAAAAATAATAATTTACATTCAAGCCTGCTTCTTTTACTGTCCATTTATTTTGTGAGTCTTGTTAGATATTATGATATTGTCAATATAAATTATATTTATAATTTTATGATCTATTTATTACGATGTATTAAAATTGAGTTTTTAAATATGAAATCTTAATAGAGTCTTATGGTATATAGAAACTAAGACAAGTGATTGAGTATAAAAATCCTGCTTCTACTACTGACAAACCCTTTGCGAGTTATTTTAAACCTTCAATTCTTATGTTATCTTCGTAGTAAATTATATTTCTAATTTTATTAAAATCTTATTACATTACGTTACATTTGCCCCACTGTGCTTATGGTAGGCAGTAGCCTGCAGCTTTTAGTGCAATTGGCTGCCAGCTTGTTTAATGATCATTAAATACGAAGACGACACACGATGGACGACAGGAGCCTTGGGTTTGGGAGGCGCAGTTTTGATTCAAACCGCTCTTGACCAGGCCTTAATAAATGAGAACAGGTAGCCCCTCCCTCTGTCTCTGTCGCTGACTCTGGCTCTGTACCCAAACCCCACTCAACTGGAGACCTGTTTTTTTCTCGCTGCTTGCCGGGGGCCAAGTGCCTTGGACTCACTCTAATTAGTCAATTTTTTTACTCAATTAAATCTGCAAGGCGGCGGCGAGCTGGGGAAGTTGGGCTGATGGGCCTGGAGACGACGACGACGACGATGGCAGTAGAGGCACTCGAGTAAGCAAATGATGTGCAGTAATTAGTGGAGCCCCGGCGCATTTGTATATATATCTGCTACACGGAACCAAAATAATATAAAATATCAAATCTTGGTTAGAAATTATAAAGGGAATATTTTTTTCACGCGAAACAGAAGCTCCTAAAAGTTCTTCAAGAATAATCTAAGTTTTTATCCCCTATATCATGTAATTGCATATTTCTGTAGGCCTAATAATTGCCCAATTAAATTGACTTAAATTAGTTAATATGTAATTTTTATCCGTGTATACATACCCGCATAATTCCCTGTTTGACTTCTCTCGGGGACCTTGCCCCGCCGATGATAAATAATAATTTTGTGTTTTTTTTTGCGTTGCTGCTGCTGCTGCACCGCACCGGCAATTTTTGCTGGCAGGCTGCAAGGATGACAGGTGCAGTGACAACCACACATGCATGCGGCCGTGGACACGGCACAGATACACGTTCTCACAGATGCAAGGCTGCAAGTACAACAACTTACATGTCATACAAGTTGCCTCGTACATTTATAATCAAGCTGCGGCAACCGCAGAACTCCGGAATCGCTGTTGCTGCCGTCGTCGTCGTTGTTGCTGCTGCTGCCACATGATGAAGCATCTTCGATGATGACGAAGGCCCGGTAGCATCTCGTGTGTGTACTTGCAGCTTGTATCTGCTAAATGAAAACATACACGGCTTGCAAATCCCCTCGTTTGTACCCCTTGTACCCTTTGAAAAGAAATTGCCACAAACTGCACACTGGGATGGGATTAGAAAGTATATAAAAAAAACAACCAAAAGTTCACTAATTACACTTCGCAGCGAATTCCTTTTTGGCGAGAGAGAGATATTAAAATGTGAAAGCATTCGATTAAATGGTAGGTGAAAGGCACCACTGCCAGTATTTCGCACAAATCAGAACCCATCGTTATTAATGATGTGTGAAGCGGAATGCCCTGCTCTGTTCTGTGATTAGGTCAATGAGTTGGCTAAATATCGCAATTAGAATGGGAATCAATTAAGGGAAAGGAATACCGCAGAGTGACGGCAGCAGGAAAACAATTTGTTTTGGGATCGAATTTCCCCCAGGAGGGTTACACACAGCATCATTTGTTTTCTGGTTAGCTTCTAGAACTCAGCAGTTTTGTCTGTTGTTAATTAGTATTTTAGTTTTAAAGGTATTTGGGTTGGGAATTGGGTAAAGTAGATTATGGTATTCTTGGGAATGAGAGCATCTTTTTACTTTTAAAGAGATAATAGAAAGGAATTTAAGTAAATATTTTGGTTCTAGACAAGTTATCCATTTAAAAGATACTTCCAAGTATCTTCAGATACATTTTTCAAGCTCAATTCTGACTTAGAAGTAACTACATTTTCCCGCCAGCTTCTGGAGCTCTCACGTGGGCTTGTCCCACTGTGTTGCCCCGGCAAAACATCCTCATCAATGTCGTTGTCCGTCGGCCGAACAGAAGCAGAAGCAGCCGCAGAGGCAGACCAGATCTGGGGCTCCTCCTGGAACTACTGCTGCCCGCTCCATCTACAAATCGTGCAATGATGAAAACCATTGGACAAAGTCTTTGACTTGTATTCATTTTTTCTTGCTTTTCTTTCGCTCCTCTTTTCTTTCTTTCTTTCCGCTTCTGTTGGTTATTTTTCTCTGTTTTTTTTTATTCTTTCTCTCTGCTTTTTTGTGCCGCGGCGGCGCTTGGGAAGGCTTTTATATGCCTCATTCAGTTGCATCTTTTTTGCTCACCCATCAGGCGGGGAGGCAACTGGGCTCTGTCCGTTTTGTCTGGGTTTTTGTGTAAAAGCGACTAATGTGTCTACGGAAGCCATTTCGTGCCTTTTAGAACCAGTTGGCAGAGCAATCTGCGAGTTTGTGTTTGTTTTCCTATCTCTCTCCCGGCGTAGTTAATTCGCCAAGTAATAATATTAGACGAAGCACTTGTACTTATGAATGTGTCTCTGTCCAGTGTCCACTGTCCACTGTTCTTCGCCTGGAGATGACACATCTGGGGGCCAAAAGTGATCGAAGGAGTCACGCGGCCATCGCTGCGAGGAGGAGCAGCAGCACTTCTACTTATGAATGTCTCCAGACTGGGGTCTTTGCTCGGGTCTTGGGCAACATGCTGTGCAAGGAGGAACCTGCCGGACCTGCCTTCCTCCAGGCTAAATTGGCTTGAATTTTACGGCAGCAGCAGCCATCACGATGATGATGAGGACGATTGGCCTCGCCTTGCCTCGGACTCGAGCAGGGTCTGTATTTAAGAGACATCATTCATCTGGCCGCCCCATCAACGGCAGTCGAAGCCGAGGAGCACCAGGATGACCATGATGATCATGAGGAAGTGGCTGATGACCATGCTGATGATGATGACGACAGCAATAATAATAACAAACAGCAACAAGGGAGCAGGGACAGGAGGAGGAGCAGAAGGAGAAGCCCTGTAGCCCTGTAGCCTGCGTTGAACAAAGTACAAGTCCGCATAATTATAATCAACGTCATTTAACGTTGCCGGCCGTCACTCAGCGCCAGCTACAACAACACCAACGGCAACAACATCAATGTAAAGCTACATTTCGCCATCAAGCTTATTGTTGTGTATCTTGCGGATACATTTTTGATAACAGCAAGGCACGGCGGCGGCCAGCACAATAACTTTGTCGTTAGGAAGGAAGTGAAACGTAAAAGTCACCTATAAATATGCCATAGAAATCTAGCTAGATACTAACCAGAGAACCAGAAGTATCTTCGCGATACATTTGTCCAATCATTCCATTGCCATTTCCATTCCATCCCCGGAATGGCAGGAACTTCCGAAAATTACTTTTATTGGTCGAGATTGTTATGGGCCCCATCACATCATCTTGCTGAGATATTCAATTTGAGGGCATTCCAGCTTCGACCTCGAAGAGAAAAAATAGGAAAACACACACAAACACTCTTGCCTTAATTCATTTTTCGGGCTTTTCAATTTTCTCCTCGGTGTTTGCCTGGCGTTTGTTGACCTTTGTCAACTTCGGAACACGCGACTAAGCACTTGGAATTAGCGCAAATACATTGTATGTATCTATGAGTTGCGTCGTGTTGCGTCGCGTTTTAGGGGCCCAGCGGAAGTTGGCTATTTATAACAAATTACCAACCATTTGACATTTACCCAAAACGCCGACGCCGACGTCAAATTAAAGATCTGCTGGGCGAAGGCAGGAGGGCCTGGGAGCAGTACTTTTGGCATGTAATCAAATGTAACCGCACACCAAATATGCGCAGACAGCTGCGATGGCAACCAGAAGGGGGCCCATGGCTGGAGGAGGCCCAGGAATAGTCCTCTCCGCCGCTTGTGGTTGGCCTGGCTAAGCCGCGACGATTTAATACAATAAATCCCATTGGTCTGGCTTCGCCTCCACTTGGCTCTCTCCCAGACGGATGGACAGACAGCAGACAATGACGACGACGACGACGACGACGACTTGACTCGGGTTCAGCTCTGGACGACCTTCTTCATTAAAATTATGACAAGCTGTAATTATCTTCGATTTGCTTTGACCAGGCCACAACGCACTAATTGCGTGCGAGGGGCAGTAGTCAGTGGTAGACCCTTGATATCGGAGACGGGAAACCCGGAATTAGTCATTCAAATACCGTAAATAAGAGAATATAGCTTGGGAAAGGAGGTATCCGCTGACAAGGGAAGGGAAAGTGATTTCTGCGGAAGCTTTATATCCTTGAGTTTCCACTGAAAAACGCTGGATTATTACGAGGCATTTCTCATCTTCCTGCCACATCTCAAAGTTCTGAGTAGACTTCAATTTCCCGCTCTCTCGGGGCAATTTCGTCTTCCGACGTACATTGCTGTGAAAACTGCGTGACCAGGCTAATTAACGCTTCAAGGAAAATGTTGACGAACTCCCTAGAAGCAACAGCAACAACAACGAAGAAGAACAAAAAATTAACCGTCAACTTTGTTGTGATGTGTGTGCGGATGGCTGGATGGATGGCAGATGGATTGCTGGCTGTGGCTGGCGGTGTGTATCTCATAGATACCGGTTCATAATTTATGTAATTATATGCGTTTAAACATTGCAACACGAAAGAAGGCTACATCGGGCTACTTCGAGTTCTCGCCACTACATATTATAGCCGACAACAAATTATAGCAATTATATAACATTTTTTTCTCCCTCTTTTCTTGCAGGTTGCATCCGCCAGATCAGCTCCGGAGCTTTTGTTCGTGCGACAAGCGAAGCTAATGAGCGGCCATTGGTTAATCGGAAACAGGAAGCAGCAGTAGCTACAGCAGCAGCGAAAGTTGAGTAAAATTGCTTAAATAAATAATCGTAACTGTGATAACACCAAAGACGAGAAAGACGAGCAAGAAAGGCCAAAACAGTTGCGTAATTGCGACCGCTCCACGTCCAGTGATTTTGAGAGTAATAAATGTCAACGTGGCAACAAGAAAAGTAATCACAACTATTTGCTAAACTCAAGCAGCCAGCTAACCGGCGCACAAAATGGCCAACACAATGTGGCAGCCAACAAGAAAAGCAGTTACCAGGGAGGACGAGGCAGCAGTATCCACAGAGGAAGCAACACCCAGCAAAGTACAGAGAAGCAGACGACGAGGACCGGCGCTCTCAAGTTCAAGGCGGTCATCGTTAATCACATGTTTTATATCCTGCCACACGTTCAGCTTGTTCTGGCTGCTCCTCCTTCTGGCCAGCCTTGGCTGCGGAGTCCATGCTGCCGGCAAGTTGACCACTCGCAGCAACAAAACAACATCCCCGGGAGCGGCAAACGGAGCAGGGGCAGGCACGGCAACAACAGGAGGAGCCTTGCCAGGAGCTGGAGCAGCAACGGGAGTAGCTGCCTCCGCAGCAGGAGCGGCGACGGGAACACCCATTTGGGATCATGCCATCGATTTGAATGAGGATTTTCGCATACTATGGCAAATCATTAATCAGGATATAACATTTGAAATACAGGCACGTACCCTGGGCTACGTCGGCTTCGGCTTCTCGCCCGATGGCAATCTGGCTGGTGCCGATATGGCCATCGGCTGGGTGGACAAGGGTCAAACCTATTTTCAGGTAAGTGAAGCGCAAAAATAAAAACCCCAGCTAGCTGCTGGAGCAAGAGAAAAGGAAATATATTAAGGCGGTTGGGGGAGGGCCGCCGGGACCCGTAAAACACTCCGGTTCTCTCGGTGCGCGCCTAACGATTTTTCATTCCCGTCTAACGTTTTCATTTTCCCGCCCCTCCGATCCCGATCCCTATCTTCCGATACGATGCGTGTGGCCGGAAATTAAGGGCAGCGCCGACCGGCCAACTAAATGAAAAGTTGTCGCCCTAATATCATCCAATTTATTCTCGCAAAGTCCTTCTCCCCTCCCAGGACAAACATTTTGCGACGCGTTGATAAATATGTTGTATGAAAAATACACGGGAACGGGGGCAAGAAAAAGAGCAACATTTGGCCACTCAACTCGGAGGATTGTAATTAATTTGTGGCAAAAACAAAGTTGCACACACTCGGACACAAAAAAGGTGCGCGAAATGTCTGTGTGTGTATTTGCACAGCGCTTGAATAATGACAAACTCATTTGCCGGAGCTTGGGCAAAAAAGTTTTTATTTGCACATCCGCCGAGTTTTCGCTCTCGGTTTCGGTTAGCTAATGGAATAGTTGGTTCTCTGCCGCTGGCCACTTGATTATATCAATTAATCTGGCCAGTTATCATCGCGGCCAGCAGATGTTTACTGCCGAATTATGTCACTTTGTTTTGGAATTGGGGTCAGCACTTGCCAGGGGAAATCCATAATTACCAACCCAGTGATGGGGTCACCTTGTTTGAACTTCACTTTGGCCATCGAATTCCATTTCAATTCGTGTGACAGCTCAACGGGGTCAGCCATCGCCAGCTGGTAGCTTTTGGCCCAATGTAACGCTAATTTTTTGGGAAAAACGTCGTCGTCAGAAACGACGTCATTTGGCCAGAAAAATAAAGAAAGTGGTGCCCCTGGCTATGATGGCTTTTCAGGAAGAGTAATAGGAGTCGTCGCTGCAAAGTGTCTAATGAAATGCGAGTATTGCGTGCTGTGGTTGCGTAGCTCTTCGCCTTTTTCTTTATTTTTCTTTTTTGTGTGCTTTCTCCACCACCCACCTCCTGCGTTGTCCTGACAGGATATGCGTGGGGGCTGGCAGAGGGATGGGTGGCCAATTGTATGGCTGACACAAACAGGGAAAGCTTTTTTCCCCGTGTTGTTGCTGTGTGATTTAATGATTTTCGAGGCAGCGCCAACGAGAAAATGTCACCCACACACACCACACACACACACATTGTGATTGTTATTGTTGTTGAATGTTAAATACCAGCCAGAAACATTAATATGTCTGTCTGCCGCCCACTGGCCCAGGTCCCCCCTTGTCTGTCTGACTGCTTGTGTGACGGTGTTAATTTCACATCTTGACGTGTCGTTGGTAATTGCGAGTTGCTTCAAATTGTACATACAATATCGTATAATGGGACTCGTGACTGTCACCTCGCCACCATTGCCACCCCACCGGGGGGTTTTCCCGGGGTGTGATTCGCTTTGACTTTTTGTGAGGGCGCTGATTTGTGAAGAGGTTCAAAGGTGAATTAGAGCCGAAACAGATATGCCGATTTAATATAATAATTAAGTGCCACAGGTGTAAGCGTCTCGGACGGTACAAAGTCAAAGGACCCGCCGTGGGGCAAGAGGCTTTTCGGGGGCTGAGTGCCTCCGAACATAAAAGCTTATCGCTTTTAAGTTCTTAATTACAAGTGCCCGGTGCCCCGCACTCTGCTAATGAAAATACATTACGCCATTAATATATACACTTATATATTTATGGCAAGTTGAGGCCCACTAATTGGCTAATTTTTGGAACACTATTAAATTGTCAGAGAGCTATCTGACTCGGCTGGGGATGAAATATGGTCTGGCACATTTTTATGCGGCTGGCATTTATGGAATTTTCATTTAAAATTCAACACACACCGAGGGAGCGAAAGAGACGAGCACTGACCATAAAATATTTGCTCATAGAAATTTTTTCAATTGACTTTAAGCGGAGGAGCGGATGAAGAAGCCTAAAGCCTACAGGCGAACTGAGAAACCAAGAACCGAGACCTGAGACCCACGACGAGAGTGTATTTCTCCCTCCGTCAAGAGTTTTTATCTTAAGTGTCAGCCCAAGGGCGAATATATAAGCATAAGCTTAAGTATGGCCCGGCGGGGAGCAGGGATCGGGGGATAAGCGATGGAGCAGACATTGACATAGTTCTCATTAGATTGAACAATGTGTGGGAATTTTCGCATTCAATTTGGGCTGCTTGGCGAGCTCGCTTTTTGGGCAAGTGCCATGTGCGATGGCATACTTGGAATCGCTGGCTTTTTGGCTGGCACAGTTTATAAGTTCCTGCCACGATTACGAGTCTTATCTTAGCTGACTTGGGGCTTTTCTGGCCAATTATTCGGTGAGAACAGCCACAGAATTCAATGAAATACAAGACAATGTCTAAAGACATCTCAATTAAATACGTGCCAGAGAAAACCCTTTCGGAATGCAGCTCCACCTCATCATCAGCCAGATGTTTCCTAACTGTAAACGCAACAAATACCAACGAAATGTGAGATGTATCTCTCAGATAAATACGCATTCGAAGCATTCCAGCCGCCCACACGCCGCTTCTTTGGGGAGATATCACTCAAGTGGGACAAATATTTGATAAGTTTCTCAGAGTTCTCTGGACGCCTCTCCTCCGGCGAGGTTTTCCCAGCAGCAGCTCGGATTTCGCCCCGAGAACTATCATCATTTATTGGCCAGCTGAGCAGCTGACCAGCATCTGAAGTTGACATTCCCACAGCGCCGCAGCGAGAGACGACGACAACAAGTGTAACTCTATAAGTCCATTCCGGGAGCTGAAACTTTGCACACTTTCACCCGCAGAAATGGGAGAAGTCGGGGCGAAGCCGCTTTAAAAGCTGACATAATCAACAAGCCAAGAAGTGGAGCTGGAAACGGGACAGAGACGACAACGGAGACCGAGAAGTTGGATGGGGTCTCGGCCTATTAGTCGCCCATTATTTTGTAGATACTTTTGGCGATAAGCCCTTTGCCGCCGACGACGACGATGATGATGATGATGCCACACCTAAAGATACAAATACAAATTTTGTGTAATTTATTTTCAACTTTTATTACAAGCGCCCGAGGAGCCGAGAAGCGGGAGTCTTATCAAAATTTTAATTAATACGCATCTGAGAAAAGTTTTGTGAAGCGGCCCCCAAAGCCAAAAGCTTGTGCTCTGACGTTAATTAGTGCCATCCAAAGTGGCTGGCGACTTTGTTGCACTCGCTGAACTACAACAAACAAGCCGCAACAAGCCATTAGCTGTTTAGAGCAGCTAGAGCGGCCAACAAAAAGCAGGACCGAGAGGCGATTAGTATCTCGAAAGTACTTAAAAGGTCATTACACTGGCCCCATCTAAATACGAAATACAAAATAAAAAGAGAGCTGAGCGAGCTGAGCGGGCTGAGCTTGGCCAGCGACTAATTATTTAATTTCAAGTTTTAAGCATGCTTCAGGTCTGTCAGTCAAAGACTCAGTCTCAGTCACAGTCACAGACCCCTCGAAGCCTCCCCTCGAGGAGCCAAGAGCTAACCCATTAAGCGCAGAGATAACAGATCCATTATAGAAGAATTACGAGTACGCAACATCAGCGGAGCGCCATCAACATCAACATCACAGTCGTCGTCATCTTTTGCTAATGACCATCCATCGATGGCGATGTCGATGTTTTGTGGCCCTCGTAGTACATCACTCAAGCCGAAGGTTGTGCTCATGGACTTGACAGGCGGCGGGAAGAGGGTGGGGAGGGGTATCTATAACTGGGCAATGTCCATCTGTCCAACGCACTTTCAAGTGGTTACGCTGCACAAAAATAAGGCGGCGAGGAAGCTTCATTCCGAACTCATTAAAGTTGGACGCTAAAAATGAAACAACAGTTTTGGCAACCCCCGAGCAGATCGCAGGGCAGTATCCAGCAGATACACGGGGCATTACCACCAACATTAGTTCTATTTGGACGTACTGTGCTGTTAATTATCGGCAGATGATTAATTATGGCATCCCTTGGCGGATCTGCGGCTCGTTTTGGGGGTCCACTGAGGTCCAAGTCTTCCCTCCTTTTGATTGGCATATGAGTAATGAGCTTTTTGTTCTGGGTTTTGTGTTCTTTTCTTGTTTTCAGGTTTTGGTTTGGTTTTTTTGGTTTTTGTTTTTACAGTCCCTGCCTAGGTGCCATGACATGCGAACATCTTGGAGTGTTTTGAGTAATTCTCCTCTTTGTACAATTTGTGTGTGAAATTGTTTTTCTCCCCTCGAAGACCAGAGTCTAGCTGCTGCCCACACACTCTCCGCCGAGTGGTAGATATATCCAGCAGCTTGCATGTCATCACTCCGCGTTCTCGTCTGCTTTTCCAGTTTTCGTTACTCGCTTTTTACCCATTTGATTGGTTCGCTGGCTTTCATTACTACTTTCTCACAGCTGCGACCCGACCCGGTGGCGTGCCCAGCGCTTAGAATTCAATTAGTTTTTATAGACATTATCCAATTTGTTCCTCTCCTTTTGTCCGGATAGTTAAAGCTGGGTGCGTGTTCCGCGGAGAGTGGGTGTGATTGTGCCCGGTATCTATAACTGAAGCGATTCGCGTGCTGGGCCACCAAACTCAATGGCCATTCATCCATTCGGGTTCTCACTCTCCATTGTTCGCACAACTATTTGTAGTGGCCAGCACGCACCTAGCCCCCGCAGAAAGTTGGAGAGTATCTATGGATATATAGCACACACACACTCACTTCATAAATCATAAATACATGCTGGCAAATTATATAGACGACTGGCTCAGTGCTCAACCAAATAAATAATAGTTAAATTCTCTCCATTATTTTCTTTTCTATTTTCTAGCTTTTTTTTATTTCCACGACGCATAAATATTTTGTTATTCAATTTTGTGATATTTACCCTCGCCAGTCGCCGGGGGCTGTCTTCTGCTTTATTGAGTGTAGGAGTGGGTCCCCGCCAGCCAAATTGCCTCAATTGTTATGGGGGAGTTGAGGGCCTGCGCTCAAGTTGTGATATTTGTACAGGCTTATGAATGGCACAACTGCCGGGGGTCAAGAGAATTTTATATAAAAAAATAACTACCATGTGTACTTGCAAGTGCAACCATTAACATATCGCACATCATCAAGTCATCGTCTAATGAAATTCCATAAGTTATTAATGACCGACTCCCTGGTAACCCCCACCGCGCACGCATTCCGCTCCCAATGGACCCGACACATTTCAATGGCCATAAACTATGCATGAGAAAGTTTTGCCAGGGAAGTACTTATACAATTGAAGCGATTCGCATCCCATCGCATCGGTTCGTTGTGCATAGATTTATGCTAACTTTTGGCCAATATCAAAGTCATTACTCATCCGTTTTCGGCTTAGGCAGACACACACTGACGTTGGCAAATCAATTAACTGCCAAATCAATTTACAATTTATGCATAAACTTTATAATCAATAGGTTTAAGCGCACGAGCACCGAGGCACGACATAGTTCTCTCCACCCCAAAAAGCCCATCCTGATCCCCATACCCATCCAGAGCCCGATCCCTTCCCTCTGCCCGACTGGCAGCCTGTCAGTTTTAAAGCCAAAGCCGTAACAATTATGGAGGAGGGGCCGAGTCTGAGGACGGGCAAATCCGTTAGGCCATAAAAGCCATAAATGCTCAATTACAGGAAGTAAATATGCACACTTGATTGCAGAATGTTGCGTAGATTACGGATGGCTCCGGCTCTGGCTCGACTCTGGTTCTGGCCTGGCTTAGGCTCTTCTGTCTTCGGGCCGAAGTTGGCCAAGTTGACTTTTAAAATTATCGCACATATCAAAACTGCAAGGAGCGAAGCCAAAGCGTGTGTGTGCCTTAGCCAGGGAGAAATTTAATTTCATTACTTTCATGTGACATAAACCGTTGTCGGATGCTCATGGTCTTGGTCTTGGTCTTGGTCTTGGTCTTGGTCCCTGGTCGTGGCTTCTCCAGCCTAAGCCATAAGCATTTTGATAATCTATTGCACATAACGCAAACCTCAAAAACCGCAAAACAGCCGCCAGACCTCTCCACTTGACTGAGACTGGGCCTGGGAGGCTGGGAGCCTCGTCTCAAGGCCTCTCCTCGGGGCT
This sequence comes from Drosophila ohnishii, assembly GCA_018905755.1. Lineage (NCBI taxonomy): Eukaryota > Metazoa > Arthropoda > Insecta > Diptera > Drosophilidae > Drosophila > Drosophila ohnishii. The sequence continues at coordinate 14,923 of JAEIII010009170.1, read as the reverse complement.
ATTAGTGCGTTGTTGTCTTCGCCGGGACAATGCCAAGTGCGCATATTTGCTTTGGCCGCTTTGGCCGCATCTTCGACAGCGCGGTCGCCTCTTGGCCAAGACAACGGATAATTGCAGAAAGTACCGTTGCCCATATGCGAAAGATTCTTTTTCGAGGCCCCCAACCAAACAGAAACGAACCAAAGCCAAGCAAACCAACCCGGACCCAACCCGTCCCGGCGGCCTCCCATAAATAACACTGTTCTACAAGCAAATATATTTTAGAGAGATATAAATATTTATAGATTTTATTAAGGCTACAATAATTTAATATTTTTGAAGAGTTAAAGAAATCGACTTTAATTTCTTTTATAAACCAAAATTAGTGGCTTTCGTTGCCTTTAATGCTTCTGTTTGCAAAAGCATAAAGTTCTGGGAAGTTTTAGAATCCCAATGGGAAGAAGCCTTCTTCGATTTTATTATTCTCCATACAATACATATATTTATATTATTATGATCGTAAAATCCTGCAGCCCAGTGTAATCTGCTTTGCCGCTTGGCCAGGCCGCAATTTTCATTGCGTTTGCAAAATATTTGTTGGTGTCTTCGCCGCGCAATTTATGAGCGTTGAAAAGGCTTAGAAGGGGCAGCAGGGGCGAGGAGTCGAGGACAGGGGAGGCTGCCTCTTGATTATGTTGATAATGTCAGCAGGAGAAAGGGGTTAAGAGGGGCCAAACCAGTTGCGACCGGTTCTCGGGCAGCATCTTCCTCGCATCTTCCAGTCATATTAGCCTGTCCCGTTGTTGTCGTTGTTTGTACCTGTTCGTGTTGCCGTAGCCGTTGCCGTTGCCGTTGTGCGTAAAAAGCAATGAGAGCTGGCCTGCAGCAGCGGCAGCCCAATATGGTCAACGCTCTTTTGGCCATGTTTACACGCTAAGTGTGTTTGTATGTTAAGCATTCCGCTTCCCAGGCCTGGGCCCATGACATTCCCGATGGTTGTCGTTGTCGCCGATGTTTGTTGAGTGCCTTGCTAATCACTTTTTGATTGTCCGAGGTACCAGAATTCACACCCCACAATGCAGATGAAGCCCAGTTCTTAGCGGCCAAGATTCCTAACCTTATTGGCCACGTTTGTACTTGGCATCTAGATAGTCGCGAAAGGAGCACTGCGTGAAAGCATATTTGTGTAAAGATTTCTCTTCTGGCCTTTCGAAAGGCATCCTCCTCTCTAGCTAAATGACATCGGGAAATCGGCGAATGGCAAACGGAAAACGTAGGAAAATAAATGTTTAGCTCCACATCTTTGCCTAGCCCGCTCTCTTTCCACTTTGCGGCGGCAATTTTTATATTCATCATTAATTAAGCGCTAAACAGACGCCCGCTGCGCCGAGTATCTGGGGGGATTTCTGAGCAGAGTGCACAGCATGACATCATATTCGAGAAATTGGTAAGGGAAGTCGTCATAAATGCATGCAGCGAAATGTGTGTGTGTGTCGGTGCAGAGAGAGAAAAATTAGAGTTAAAAGCTGATCAAGACAATTAATGTGAAAGCAAGCACAAGAGGATCATGTGTAATTGTTTCTGGTTAAAGTGAACTACTCTTTCAATGGATTTAACTCTGGGAAATCTTCAAAGATGTAATTTCTTAAACTTAGTTATAATCTGGATAACCCAATATTTCTCTCTGTGCACATATTACGAGTAAAAACTGCATGGAATTGATTTCGAAATAGAAGCAACCGCCGCAGCTCATCACGATGACGGCGAGAGCGATTACGATGATGAGGCTGCTGGAAGGGGATGTGGATGTGGATGTGAATGTGGATGCTGCGGTGCGGCCTAGGATCCCCTGCCTGGGCTGCGTGTTAATTAAAAGCCACTGCTGGACGCTGGACGATGGACGCAGTGGCGCAGGGGGATGCGGCGATTAGAGGCGACGGGGAGTGAGTGCAACAACCTTGGCACTTCCTGGGTACTTAGTCAACGCTGCTGCGGCCCCTTGACTATGCCACTCGCATCCATACATATAAATGCTCACACTCTCGAATGTAAATGTAAATGCGTAGGAAGCGATTGCTGCCCCGTAAATCCCTCGCCGAAGCCCAGTAGCCGGAGACAGGGAGCTGGCAACCGGGCACCGGGCACCGGGAACTGCGAACGGGAACTGGGGATCTGGTATCTGGAACTGGGCATTAACGTCCGCTGACTAATGATGAAATGCGTGGCATTCGGCGAGCAGGGTTGGGTATGGCCACAGCTACGGGTGTGTGCACGGGTATGAGTCTCATTTATGTAGAAAAGGATTAAGGCCATAAACCAAATGGCTGACGTTGGAGCTTAGCATGAAAAATGATGGCCGGGCCAGTCATCAGTCGGTAGTTTTATTTCGTTTTTCTCTCCAGTTCAGACTCCATCGGAGTCCGCTTAGGTAGGTGTTAAAGTGCCACAGATTGGGGACTCCGTCTCCTCCGATCCGCTCGGAGACAAGTGCCGGGGATTGGAAGCCAAAGCCTCTGAGTTATTTGCATAAGTATTTCTGATAATGGCATGTCGGGGACGCGATTAGGGCGCTGGAAATATGCCCTGGCATTCGGGTTATTCGGTATGGAAAATTAATTAGAAATCCAAGCAAGGTCTCGATTGAACGAGATGAGGGTAGGGCAGGGGCTCAACAGCTTTGGCTAATGCTCGAACATTTGTCCATTTGCCTCGGACAAATGCCTCCGAAGAAAAGTTTTTATTTTTCAACTTTTTCGTCAAAGTTTTCCCCCCACAAAAATACAAAAAATAAGAAATAAAGAAACGCCTTGCCGCTTCAAGTCAAACAAAGCTTGACCACATCGAGCGAGACAATGGCACCCGAAGGCGCACTTAAGGCGGTCAAAATGCACACAAATCAAACTTGGCCCACATCGTCGTGGGCTGCCGTTGTTGGCCTTTTATTAAAAAACCGTAACTAATGATGCCTAAATTCGCAATAAAAATGAAAAACCAAACGCACAATATGGTCCATTAGAGTGTTTTGTTGTTGCCGCCGAGCTATTAGAGGTTCGTCGTCCCTCGCAATTTGAAACAATTTTAATAATACAGCAAGAAAAAAAGAAAATAGAAGAAAATATTATAGCAAAGGGACGAAAGGAAAAGCCAGAAAGGCAAACATCGTGGCTAGAAAACGAGAGGCGGCCTCAGCACCAGCTTATTGTGACAAATTTTAAGTAATTTCATTTTTATTTCACCAACAGCTTCAACTTTTTTATATTGTTCCTCGGGTGGAGGAGGGGGAGAGGTAGCCCAAAATCAGCTCAAAGGAAAATCCAGAAAATAGGGACTTCAATGAGCAGGACAGGTCCTCAAAGCGGCTTTCCTCCACTTTATATATAAATTTCCCTTTTCGGAGAATCCAAAGCTGCTTCCGTCTCATTAAAGTCGCTCTCGGGTAGAAGCAAAACAAAGCAAAACTTTTCCAGCTAGCTGCTGCCTGACGAATTCCCAGCATATTTATTTACACCTTCAACGAAGGATGAAAGTCCTTTCTCTACCCCCTGCCCCCCTTATTGCCACCTCTGCTCCTCCTGTGTTTGTTTTGCATGTGTCTAAAAGGCAGACAAAGCCAAAGCCAAATCCAAATCCGTAAGCCACATGGCCCAAGGCGTGCGAAAGCCGACAAAACGGAAAATACTTCAATCAATGTAAAAATTGGGCGAAAAAGGTAGAGAGCGGGTGGCATATAGGTGAGGGTCGTGGGGGAATGGCAGCAGGAAGTGGAAAAATAATCAGAGAAGTTAAATCTGTGGGCGCCATATGCCCACCGACAGACAAACCCGTGGAGAGGGACAGACAGACAGACAGGGACACACCCAGGCACATAAACAATGAAATGGCTGCTAAAATATATCTCCTTTTATATATATTTATATATATGTGTGTGTGTGAGAGCACCCTGTAAAGAACAAAGGGTGCAGGAAAGGGTATATTTGCAGAGTAGATGGTCAAGGATTAAGGATTAATAATTTCAAGGCTTAATTTAATTTAATTCCCGTTTAACTAACTCTAAAATCAAGCTCTTAGAAGTACTTATTCAACTCTCCAAAAATAGAGTATTCTTAGAGTATATCCTAGTCGATTCCCCGTTTAAATTTTCCTTCCAAAAATTCGATTCGCTTGGCCTGAAAGCTGAGAGCAGCAGTACTGCCTGAGCTGGGGTTCGGGCTTTGTAGCCCTCATAGCAATTGTACTGAGCTTTTGAAGGCTCCTTGAAAACCTATTGGAGCTATAAATCCTTTGTGTTTTCAATTTTTATTTTATTGCTCTCCGCAGGCGAGAGTGTATGTGTATGCGTGTCCTGCGTCATGGGTCCTGTGAGCCTGAGTGCTTGTGGCAAGGTGAGCACCAAAACACCGAAACACCGAATGAAACCAAAGCGAGTTCTACGACTTTTCGGGCGGAATGACTCACAGGAATAACATCACGCCGGTTACAAGGACACAAAAGTAGAATTTAAACAGACACAGCTCGACCGGCTCGACCGAGGGTTGGTCTGAGCTGGGGGATGGATCGCTACACTTCCGCGTTCGTTCGAGGCAATTGAGTTAATCTGGCAATGAGTTGGCCTGGCTCAGGGCAGGTAAACCCCCACAGCAACTGGGGGATGTGTGAAATTGCGGCCGTGATGGGGTGTGCGGGAAAGTCTCTGGTGTTTTTTTGGACTCTCTCGAGTGTGGTTGCTGCAGATAGCAGATGTGCCTAAATAATTGCTGATAAATAACAATAATTCCGGCAAAGAAAAAATGTAATTGGAAGACGTCCGGATATTGAAAGTGAAGTCAGCCAGATAAAAGTTGATTTGCCCGGGATACCAGGTTCCATCCTTGACTGCCTCGGACCCAAGTAATTCCCTTTAATCCTGGAAGATTGCCTCCTCGTTATCCGGAGGCTTTCATTCTTCAACACTCTGGTGATTCGATTAAAAGTTTGAGAGGGGCAATGGGATACTTTTCAGTGGGATTATCATAGGATCTTATAGGGCATTACTAATTTCTGTTAATCCTGGAATCCAGGAAAGTCAAATCGCTGGCTTGGGTTTATCCCCTGATCTTATATCCTGCACTTGCCTGCACTTTTGCTGCTTTCAATTCCCCAAACAATTCCTTCTAGCTCTCTTATTTTCCCGCCATTATTGTTATTGTTGCCTTGTTGCTGATTGCTGGTACTTTCCTCGCTTTCCCGCTTTTCCGACCACCCCACAAAGTTGCTGCTCCTGCCATTTAAACGTGGAAATAAATGACTTCTTGGCTGGAAAGTTTATTTTAACCTCAGAGCCCAAAAGTGCACGGAGCAATAATCGAATTTGAGTGAATTAAGATTGGGGAATTGCTCTCGAACAATGGAGTGAGTGGCAGCAGTGTGTGTGTGTGTGTGTGGAAAATTATCCCTTAAGTAAACACACAGACGGCCATGGGCTGTGCTCTTCTTCATTCTGTATTTTTTTATTTGTTTACCGATAACACTTGGCCCTAAAAGGGGACCACAAGAGCTGGCTGGCTGGATGGCAGCTGGCCCGGAGTGTCCTGGCTGGTTGCCTCACTGGCCTGCGACAGCAATCAGGACGCTCTACAAATAGCAACAAGCCAGCTTCCCCTATCTGGCTCTATCTGCCTCTGTTTGTGTTTGTATTTTCATCAAATAAAATTGACACACACAAGTGTTAGCCGCTTAGGTTGACAGCTTTCCCTCCGCTTCCATTTCCACATTTCCACATTCACATTCACATCTGCTTCCTGCTCTGGGCTGTCTTGGCTCCTTCGCTCCTTGGGGGACTGCGGCTCCTATGGCTAAGGATCCTTACCCAACCGGAGCTCCCAGTCTCTCAGCTGGCTTTAAGCGCCTGGTTAATTCTCCATCTCTTTTGCTTTCTGTGTGTGTTTGGCTTGAGCTTTTGATTTGACAGTTTAGTTAAATTAAATTGGGGGTTAGACGAAATAAAAACAAAAGCCAGAAAAGGCAAAGAAAGCTAAGACAGGAAACGATGGGGTAGATACCCTGTAAAGGAGAGTACTATAAATTTTAAATATTGTAAAATATGAGAGATTTTAAAGACACACTAAAGGTTTCTTAAGATATAAAGATACTTGCTGGATATATTTGTAAATCAATAGAAGAATAAAAAGGTTATTGTACTAATTCCCCAATTATATTGTTTAATTATATTTCTACTTCAAAAATATAGAATTAAACCTTATCTAAATAAAGCCCCTACAATAAATTATCGATTAACCCCACGGTACCCTCTGGTATTCTGCGAATATTTCCATTGCCAAATATAATTGCAAACTCCCCCGGTTGACTTTTGACATTAATTTCCATTGTTTACATTCTGCACAAAGTACACAGGCCCCGACCAGCGCTTAGCTAAAGGGTAATGTATTCGTTTACCTTCATCAAAAACTCGAAACTCGCCGGCAAATGGAATCTAGTTATATCCTAATCGGCCACTCAGACACTCCCACGCAAACACATGCCGTAAGGACTGCAAGGACTCCCGCAACCCCGTTTAAAGTTCAAAAGCGTTTGCGGCAACGAAATGTTTGAGCGACCGCCGGGGGATGATTGGGGGAGGTAGTAAGGGGGCGAGGAGGCTTGGGGCACCCCGGCGATGCCTGCGTCAATTGAAGTTTTAACATACAAATGTAATTAAAACGTTTTACGTATCCGCCGGCGGGCACAGAACAGGAACCAACAACACAAAGTGTATGGGAAACCCTGTCCAGAAAGGGGAAAAGCGCTTTCCACTCTCGGCATAACTTTATATATGTATATAGCCGTGTATATACCGTATACATGCAGACACAAACAAGGCCGAGACTCTTGAAATTGTTGCCGGCGGATGCAATAAGTTGGTGATAAGGTGTTCATTCCCCTGGGGCCGCAGGGGAAAACCTTTTGCAAACTTGTCAAAAATCAGGCAACACTCGGTGGAGGGGGGAGGGGGATGCAAAAAAAAAAAAAAGGAAACGAAACGAAACGAAACGTGTTTTCTCAGTCTCCATCTCTCTGTGGCTCTTACTTGCCGGCAGTGAAAACAATGCCAATGTCGTTGTTAACCTTTTTTCGGGGGACTCAGGATCCTGGATTCTGGATTCGCCTTTTGGCTGCCAAACACCCCCAGTCCACCGACCATTAAGCCCCCGTCCCCGCCCTGCCCTGGACTATGACGCAAACAATGATATTTACATTTTTTATCTTCCACCCCCAACCCGAACTTTTGTACACATTTCCCTCTGAAATTGGAAACAGGCCGAAGGGCTCTCGGCATCTCGGCACGTTTTTGGGGGCATTTTGTGAGGAGCGAGTAAAAAAAAAATAAACGTAGAGGCCCCGGCCTCATATCAAAGCGATCATGGATTTATGGCCTTAATAATAGACGAAAGGCGGAAGGGACCTTAACTGGCAAGGGGAAGCTGCCTAAATTGGACGCAGCGGAGGACGAGGCGGAGCACGCAAGTGGACAAGTAATTAGGAAAAGGATTTTCCTGCGCATTTTTTTCGGGAAATGAGCAATTTTTCCTGCAGACACAAAATACGTGATGGAGCGGCAGCTTCGGGGAAATACTTGGGGAAAAGTTCCCCCAGAAGTTGCTATCACAGATCTTGGTTGTTTTTAATTTGCGTTAACTCGTTGTCCTCCGAATGGCGCATTTATTAGAGTGCAAAGACCCATGTGTCCCGTCCCCCCCTGAACGACCCTCAAGCCTGACAGTTTATCAAAACTCCCAAAACAAAAAGTCACCAGCAGCAGCTGACTGAGTCCCACAAAAAAAAGGAGCAGCTGCCGCAAAGGGGTGCAAATATGCGGGAGGAATGCCAGACTCATTAAAATAAAATTTTTGCACAAATATTAAATAGCTGAAAAGTGTTCCGGGGGCTATATGTGTATATATAATCCCGGCGTCCCTGGCAATCCTCAATCTGCCACTGACATTGAGTGGTTAAGTGGTGCGAGGGATAAGTGGAAGTTCATTTTTCTGAGATAACTCTCTGGTGGCGGCGCACAGAAAGTGTCAAAAACGCTTAATAAACGTCAATGTCAGGCGATTTCAAGTCAGCGGCGAAATGCAAAATTTTTCAAACAAAACACACTCCTGTCAGGCGAATCCTGATGATGATGATGACGTTGATGATGAGGGGCGGCGGGGAGCGGCAGCTGTCAGGAGCTGAAGAATGGAGTTTGAGGATTTTAGGGGGGGATTGGAAACCAAAGCGCAATTGAATTCGCAGAGTCAGTAGAATGGAGACAAGAGCTGGGAGCCAGGGCGACGCCAAGGACATCCAGGACACACACACATCTCGATGCCAATCCCTCAATTCCGGCTCTCGGTTTCACACACTTTCATTCCATTTCACTTCCATCCATTCCGTTTGGTTCGTTTCGTCTCATTCAGCCGCCGTTCATTCGCTTGACAAATGGAGTGTCATAAATGCAGCCCTTAAGGGCAGTCGTCCGATCCCCTCCCCCCGAAAATACCGCCCCATCTCCTTTATGCTAAACGACACGTAGACAGGCAGCCCCATGCCACGACCCATCATCCCCGAGTCCCTGGTCCCGAGTCCTGAGTCCTGAGTCCTGAGTCCTCTCTCTCACCCACACAAAGCAGGCCGAAGAGCTAAAAATGCACAAGGGGATTGGGAATTTATTTGAATTTGCTTTTAGTTTTTCGGGTCCGTCTGTCTGCGTGTGAGACACATTCAACAGATTTCGATGGCAGCCGTTACGGATCGCATTTAAAAAGTGGTTTCAATGTTCAAACCCAACGAGATTGTCACTGGAAGAGGATGGATTGGGTGATGGACGAAGAGGGCACCCTGTAGGGAAATTATTTGGGAATGGAAAATATCTATCTAAAAAGCTTTCTTAATATTTAATTTCTTATTTATTATTTTTATATTTTAATCTTAGGATTAAATTTAAGCAAAAGACATATGTCACAGTATTTTTAGTCCAACTCGCCACATCCCTTCATGGGATTTACCATGCAAAATCCACCCCTTATCCATTATCCTTGCTGCGTAGCAAAAGGACAGCCACAAGCACTGACAAAAAGTGACAGGCGTCAGCTTAACAATATGACAAATACAATTTTTCGTCTTTATAATTTCATTTTACTATAAAAACGCATTATTGTATAATGCGTTGGGCTATCCCCGGCAGCCCCGCCCCTCGAAAGCAGCAGCAGCAGCAGCAGTGGCAGCAGAGTGCCATCATCAGCATTCGCATCCGCATCCGCTTTGCATCCGCATCTGCAGACGAGTGGGCGTGGCCAGCGGCAGAGAACCAACAGCGTTTGGGCGGCACACTCTCGGACAATTGAAAGCGATATATAAAAAAAATGGTCACTTCCCATTTCCCACTCTTTGTTTCTGCTCATAATTCTCTGTCTTTTTTATATAAATTCTTTTTTGTGGTATTTGTCAACAAGGGGTGGTTAGGGTTTTAAGGGAATGGTAAGGGGAGCCCTCCCCAGTGGAGTGTCTGGCTGAACGCCCTAGAGTTAATTTTGAGTGACGTGCAAAGTTTGTTAATTGAATTTGCCTTTTTGATATGTATGTCACATTGATGATGACGCCGCAGTACAGTGGGGACTAGCTAAGTGGGTTGTGTACATGACATTAATTGAGCGCACTAGTTAAAAGGGTTGCCAGCGGCAGTGCCATCCCCCCCAGCACCCTCTCTATATTATGGACAGCCCTGTTACGAGTTGCCAGAGTTTCGAGAAATTGTTTAATGCAAATGGGCAAATCAAGTTCCCCCTCGGGGCCAAGCAGCTGAGATTGCCGCAGAGAGTGCTAAAAAACAATGGGGGAGCTCTGGCCGGGCCCCAGAAGTGGAAAATTAAACAAGCGTTGACTTTCGAAATTAAAGAATCCCTTTGATGAGGGCCGTTGTCCAATTAGGGGTTAGAACAACAATGAAATTATCTTGCCTTTTTCGCCCATTAAATGCAACATTTTGGATATTATGCCAATAACTTTATTAGAGCTTAACTGGGTGGGTCTTCTACTTGGCTTTAATTGGGAGTATAGAAGATATCAGAGGTGCTACAATAATCGCTGGGGTTTGGAAATCTCTTGAAAAGGTGTCTACAAGAATGCTTTAAAATGGTGTAGGTAATATTACTAACTATATAAAACCCAATTGTTCATTTTTTTAAGATTTACTCAGAAGATTTTAACCCCTTAGTGACTCTTCTTTGAATACAAATTAAATTTGTAGGCAGTTTTTTAGTAAATAACAATTTCATAACATAGTTTAGGTCCTATTTAAAGGGATATTGAATATATATAGAGATTTCTAATCATTTATATTCCTTATAATGAATGTTGTTCTATGATTTTTGAGTTCTTTAAACCACTCTGCATACTTATTTAAAAAAATCTCCATACCTAGTTAAGTTGTATTTATATCCACTGTTCACTTCAATTAATCCGGATGTCGGGTTTTTCTGTGTGTGCCCTGTGTTCCACTTTGATTTTGATTGTCTGCAACTGCATTTCATTCCGCCACGTTCCATTCTCTATCCCTCCCCCAACCCAGAATGTTTTTAATCATTTTAATATTCCACTTTTTGTGTGCGGCTGTCCAGCGCTGCTTAATGCATCAATGGATTTAACAGTTATCAACGAAACGTCGCGGATATATCGGGCATGGGGCTGACAAATGGCACAAGGACTAATTTATATATACTATATATAGCACACACAGCCTTAGTGCCGGGCAATAATCTGTGGACGTTTTAATGTAATGCAGCCATTGAAGAACATTTAACTCGTTCAATTGCTGTCATTCACTTTCCCTTCACGCCCTCGCCGCTAGGATACAAATTGCCACAGCGACCGGACAAGACAAAGTGATTGATATTTAATCTAAAATAAAAGCCAAAAGTCCGATGGGCAATTTCAATTTTAATAAAATGCCTTTTATCTGCATGAATGGAGAGGCGGCGGGCATAGATTGAAATGGCCTGGGTGGGTTTCAGAGGGAGGATGCTTGTTGATTGGCCGGGGATGAATGAGGGATTCTCTCGCCCGAAACTATGCAATGTTTACAATCGCAGTTTGAAGGAGGAGGAGAAGGAGGAGTAGGAGGCGGCCAGCCAGCCAAGTTGCATTGCATTGCACAATTTGTTGCTGTTTGATTTCATAAAATATTAACTGGCAATTTGCAGTGTCTGCATATATATGCTGCTTATGTAGAAAGCTGGCCAAAGTCTAGGGTTAGGCAAACACACGCAGCTCTCGAAGATGAGTCCTGACAGTTGAACGGACAGAGGATGGCTCTAAAGCAAACTGCAGGCGATTTAATTTGCCCGAGTCCTGGCATTGGAGAGCACTCTGGCTCTGAAGGATACAAGCTCCTTCGGTTTTTGGCTGGGACTTCAATCCAAAGCCAGGCCCTCAGTGGGCTCCTCCTCATCACTCCTTGAATCCACTTTAACTATATTAATTGATATACTTGCTCGCAGCGGTAATTTAAGCCAACTGAAGTCGCCTGCCAATGCCAATATCATCAGTAAGGTGCCCCGCCTCCACTTCCTGCACAAGGATGTAGCTCATCATGAGAAGGGACTGGAGAGAGAGAGGGAGCGGGGGACTTGGTACTGAAATTGGTTGGGTTGGATTTGGTTCTGGGTTCGGTGGAGATGGGGATTTTGTGTGTCTTGATGACTTTGCCCCGAGGCGCGCTCTCTTTTTGGCGAAGTACCCGACTCTCACACACACACACAGACTCGCAGACTTTGTGCACTCCTGCAGGCAAATAGGCAGGCAACACAGCGTATACGTAATCAAATGTACATAAGGCATCAAACGACGGCGACGCCATCAATTCCTAAGCCAAAACAAGAGCGGGAGGTGTGGGGCTCCTTCGGCATATATAGTACATCAAGTGCAGGCTGGCAGGATGGCAGGCAAGGAAACGGAGCAGGAAAGGAAGGACAAGCAGTGCACAGGAAAACAATTTACAATGCCACCAACTTAACAGGATGCGGGAGTAGGGAGTAGGGAGAGCATGGATGCTGCATACAATTTTGGCACTGGCAAATGGCAATAGATAGCTAAGACAGTTGCCAGCAGGAAGAGGCGTGTCAGCGAGGTGAGCTTGAGTAGTTCTTGGAAGGGATAAGAGCTAAGGCTGTACCTTAAGACTTTAAATTAATTGAAGAGAATTTTTGGGAAATAAATTAAATATTTAAAGCTTTCTTATAGCCTTTCTTATAGCCCTAAGAATCCTATTCTTTTTTAGAGCTTGAGTTGTTCTTGGAAAGGATAAGAGCTAAGGAAATACCTGAGATTTTCAAATTACTTTAAGCGAACGTTTTGGAAATTTTAATAAATCTCTGAAGCTTATAGGCACCTTTTTAAATGATTTAAAATCTTACCAGAAATTCCTTTGGCAACCCTGAAAATCCTTTTCCTTCCTAGACTTTTCAATACCTTTGTTTTTCCATCGCCAGCCACTCCCCAGAGTTCGCTCCATCTAAATCATGGAGACCTGTCGGAAACTGCAAACCTTCATCAGAGCGAACTTTGCTGGCTACTCTCCGCCCCGGCACATATTAGTACGACTCTGGATATATACCGATAGGAGAGCTAACATTTTGATATTTGTGTGATATGTGTGTGGCGGATGGGGGGTGGAGTGGGTGTAGAACCAACCCTTTCGCTGTTCGCCCTGCTCTCCGGAGCAAATCTGTACACGATGCCCGGCATTAGTGGAGTGTAGTGTAGTGGCGTGGTGAGGTCCTGGCAATAAGTTTAATGTGTGCTTGGAGCATATTTTAAGACCTTTGCCGTTGCCCCAGCTCCTGCCTTGGCCAGCTGTCAGCTCGTCTCAGTTCAGCTGACTTGAGTCTGAGTCCTGATGATGGTTACCCCCGAGTGTGCGAGTGTGTACTTCACTGAACTGTCCCAGCTGACGTTGAATTATCATAAATTGCCGAAGTTTGTTTTTGGCATAACAAAACTTTGGGGGGCGGAACGGAGAGTAGAGAGTGTGAAAAGTTTCCATCAGGCGAAAATCAGGACAATTAGGCTTGTGAAAAGGGGTTTTCAGCGAATGCAGTGACACTGAGTGGTAGGGCTTTGCATAAGTTGGGACCCCTTGTCCTTGCCCTGCTGCTGCCAACATCCTTGCTGCATAATCCTATTAAATTCACGTTGCGGCCTGGAAAAGCAAAGTAAACCAACTGGCAGCGGGGGGAAAGCTCAAAAGGTGCTTAATTTGTGCGCTGCTTTTATTGATTTCTCCCCGCCCACCACCGCCGCACACACATACATATTAGGAGGAGCCGGGGCCCCGGCTAAAAGGCATTAAAGTCTTGACAAGGCTATTAAATGCTTAAGAGGCAGCGACGTTAATGACAACATCGCAAAAAGGCCAAACCAGGGCAAGGAGCTGTCTGCTCGAGCAGAAGTAGTCCTGCTGAAGCTCAGGCTGAAGCTGACTCTGAGGCTGAAGCAGACTCGCCAGGCGTCGAGCGCAGCGCAAGGATTACAATTTACGAGTCCTGCGAACCATGAAGGTGTGATAAAATTTCAGCAATTAAAAAAACGTGTGCGTTGACAACGGCAACGAGAACGGGATCTCCGGATGGAGGGAATGAGGGAAATGGGAAATGGCGTGGCTGCGGAGGAGGTCCTGCCGGGGCAGGTGAGTGGGCGACAGCAGGACGCAGCGTCAAGGACCCGCGACAAGTACAACAAGAGAGCCGAGTCAACGTGGCATGCAACTTAAAAGGCAAGTGGCAGCGACGGCAACCATTTAAAGCAGTTCCCCGGGGAAAACCCTATGGGAAGTGCTGGAAATATGGCAGGAAGAGAAGCGTTATTCAATTATTTAAACAATAGTTAAACTTTAATGATTAAACATGTTTACAAAATAAAGAAACATTTGCCGCAACAAAAGGATGTGAGATAATCTGTTTACTGAGAATAACTTTTTCTTATTTATTTTGACTTCCTTTGTTTGCTTAGCTTGAACAAATAAAAAGGCTCAAAGGCAGGTCTAACTTAAAGTTTATTTACCAGAATTAGTTGCCAGTCTAGAAATCTCCATTATCCTTTCGTTTTCAAACAAAATCCTTAGCATACTTATTAGATTATCACAAACTCAATGGGAAAGCTAATGTACCGCACTTAACGGCTAGAGTTTCCTTCCAGGCGACATTTCTGCTTCTTCTTTGCACCTCACGCACACAGAGACACCCGCACAAACACACACACACACACACCACCTATAAAATGAAAAAAAAAGTTGTGAGCAGTTTAAACGTCGTTGGCATTTGAGAGCAGCTCCAAGAATATTGCAAATTTATGCGCCTTCCCTTTTTGCATAATTACCCCCCCAACGACCCCGGGGGTGGTCGCCTCTCCCTCCCCCTTCCGACGGCCCCTTTTTAGCCACGCACACGCAGATTTTGATAACGTCGCTTCGTGTTCGTTCCTGTTCGTTCATGTTGGTGCTTGCAACATTGCAGCGCGTATTTTTAATTTCCGTCAGTTCTCGCACTGTCTCTTTCGCCCCGCTCTCTTCTGTCTCTCTTTTTTCTAGATAAGCGAGAAACATGTCAAGGTGTCTATGTGTGTGTGTAATTCTAGGTGTGTGTGTGTGTGCGAGCGTTGATAATGTGAAATTAAAAGGGAAACTGTGCAAAACAGGCGCAAACGGGAAACGGGAACTGCGCGCCTGCGATCTTGAATTATGCGTTTCCAGATTATGAAGCCTCCTCCCTTCCTAAAAAAAAAACACACAGGCGGGAAACCGGGACAATTATCTCCGCCATAGATGGAAAATATTTCTACAAATTTCCAACCAAAATTTATGTTAAATGTTTCGCCATTGCACTATGGGGAATTTGGCCATTTTGATGGTATTTAGTCATTTTATCAAACT
>JAEIII010009163.1:0-12494 GCA_018905755.1 Drosophila ohnishii | reverse complement strand
AAACTTAATAAAAGAGCAAAAAAATATTTTATTGCCTTTTAAAAGGTTTTCAAAATCTAAGCTTTTTCAATGGCCCCACTGATATTCTTTTACATATCATTAAATAATACATTAAATAATAACATAGAAATTTAATATAAAATCAAAGACAAAATAGATAAATCATCCATCACTTGAAGCTTTTATTGAGTATATAAACTTTTCCACTTTTATATTTATTTTCATTCAAAAAATCAAAAGAAATCAATCATCGCCGCGGGTTGTTATCAATTTAAAAAAAAAGCAATTATCATATTTCATAATATACTTACACTTCCATTTTGATGTCCAGCGGTGGCCTTAGGATCTATAAACAAATAGAGCAAAGGAAAAAAAATAAATCAATTAAAATTGTTCAAGAATCACGAACGAGCCCCCGAAGCACTTGTTGCCAAGCCGTTGTTGTCATTGTACCCAAAAGTAAAGTGAACCCCGAACTGAACCCGGGAATCGGTTGTCATCGCTTCACGCTTCATTAAAATGCCATCCATCAATATATAACCAATTGAAAATCATTTGAATCGGGCACAAACCCAGACACCATACACCATCACACCCAAAACAAAATAAGTAAATAGAAGAGGGGCAGGCATATGGAAATCAGGCGCGTGATATAATTTCTTTTTGCAAAAAAAACCAAGTCTTGCAGTAAAATGGAAATCAAATAGAATGGAACGAACCGAATGAGTGTGTGCCAGAAAATTTGTCACTGTCAGGTGCGAATATTCTATATACTTTGAGTTTAATTTAGGTAGGCGCGCATATTCATGACGACAGTTGGCCTCTATCTTTGTCTATATCACGAGCGTCATAACCCCATGCTCCTGGCACTCCTCCCCTGGTGGTTAGGTAATCTATGCGTAAGTTGTCCAAACATAAATAAAACACATATGTACAAGCGCAGCCCTCACGTTCTGGGTTAGGAGGAGGCACGGCCTAATCGCTGATTCCGGCAAAAGTCCCTTATCGGCATAAAACTAACAATCAATCAAGCCATTAAGCTCCAGACAAATATAATAACAGGGCCCGTCATTCACTCTCATTCTTCACATTTTCTGTACCCTTTTAACAAAGCCCACACACAATAGTGTATCAACGTATGGCTCTGTAGATACATCTGAATGAAAGCACCCACTAATTATAGATCGGTGTAGGGACAGAGACCCCGCAGCAATGTCAATGCCAATGATATGAGCATAGAAAATATGTAAGAGCTTTTCCTGGCCTAAGCCCTCGGCGACTGATAGAACCACAAAGAGCTGTTGAAATGGATCTGTGGCGTGCCACATGCAAACCTCTAAAGAGGCCATTGACTGACAACGTCAAGTGAAATGTCGTCGTAAAGCATTATTTTTATTCTTTGTAAAATGTTGATGGTCCCTCACGTGCCATCTCATAAATAATAATGACCAAGTTAAGGTTTCTTTGAAGACCGTGGTTTTTTGGTAGAAAGCCAACAATTTCTCAACTAATTTTAAATATACAAATATACAAAAAAAGATGCTTAGCGATTTAATATTTTATTTAAATGTCTTTAAAAGTACCCAATAAAATCTTTTGGGTTAAAATCTCAGTTTTTGTAAGACTTTAAAAATCATAGTATACTTTTTGTCGCAATCTAAATTGGTAACAATTATTTAGTTATTTCTGTGGCCCCATTAAATAATACATTTTTAATATTTTCAGGTTTTTTGTTTTGTAAAATCTTAATAAGAATTTTCTATTTTATTATAATTCTTTTTTTTTAACATCTATAAGATTTTTTTCTTGTTTTTCCTTATATTAACAACTCTTGTATTTATCCCAAAAATTAGTAACAATGGAATGTTAAAATAAATAAAATTAATTAGCTTATTTAACAAGTTGTCGCCTTTTGTGTAGCGTTTTACTGCGCTTATCTGGGGCTGTTATTTATTTTACCGCTGTTGTTATTTCGTTTGCTGTTATTATTTTGTTTATATATTGTTTACACCGCTTTTGTTGTCGATGGACAGCCAGCGGCGGAATGTTCGTGTGCCTCAGTCAGACGTAATTGGAGATCTGCTTTTGTTTATAGGCGACGAACGAAGGCATTTAATTTCACACTGCAATTTTTTTTTGCATTGGCACGAGATCGAGAGATAGACAATCCCGCCCCCAACATCTATATCACCCATCATTAGTGTTTATTTTAATGATTCATGAATAGTTCTAGAGATTCTATACAGATATGAATTTTTAATAATTAAAAATAGTAAAAATATAATTCTTAATCATTTAAAATAGTAAAATGCCGTGTAAAAAAATGCATAGAAATGGTGATCTCACTCTGATCGTAAAGTCAAAAGTCAGTCATTATTAATTGAAGAATATTTTCCACACGGCAATTAACAGATATTTTTTTGTCGTTTTCAAATTCTAACACGAGCACTGAGAATAGTGATGGTTCCACGCCCCCTTTATAGTACTATACTATATAAATTGGAACATGGAAATTCTATCTCCTGTTGCTGTGCTGTGTTGCTGACTGATTACTCCCTGGCGATAGCGAGAGTGAGGTGAGAGATAGTCAAAACAGAGATAGACATAGAGATGCAAACAGAAAATTGATAAAGTGGAACCAATATATAATACAAACTTGTATATATGTATTTACGATCCGCGACCACTGAGCTATCAATTGAGAATTGCCCATTGTCTACGTCAGCGGACGCCCTGAATATCAATCAAAATTGAAAACATATACGAGCAAGCTTTCAAAAGGTTTATATTATAGGTATATATACTATATATTATTACATTTTTATACTGTAATCAGAATATAAATATGCCTATCTGCAGAGTGGAATTTTTCTAAAGTAACTCCCTGAAGTGAAGATATAGAGCGGTAGAGCAAAGAAAGAGAGTAGAGGTGTCTATAGAATTTTATAAAAAATAGTAAACAAAAGTAAAAATATCTTAAGGATAAATTTGTAAAAAATATCAGCAAAATAGTGTCTGATATATCTGTTTACAAACATTTTACATATAAAAAATATTACATCATAGAATACATATTAATAAAGCTTATAATAAAACCCCAATTAAGCTGTATCCTAAAAATACTCCACGCTTGATTGAAACCGTATCAAGTATCAATCCCCAAATCGAATTATAGCCCAGTAAACCACAATTACCTATAATGGCCAGGTACAAGCCCAACTTCTAACAGCTTATAAACAATGATGTGGGGAATCAACTAATAATAGTTAGGAGCACTCTTCCCACACGCGAAACACCAAAAGTTCTCGCTTTATTTTCGCTGATGGAGCAGAAGGGGAATCCCCCTAAGATAATTGAACCGCCTTTGGCGGGCAAAGCAATCAGAAAACTGGCATATAAGTACGAATGAAATTGAATTGTCCTTGGACCATCAAGAAGAAATGAATGTATGTATTGTCATTGTGTTGTTTTCGCGGTAAATAAATTAATGGCCCCGTTTACAAACAATTTACCAAATGCCTTTTGTTTGGTGTGTGTTCGGACTCGACAGATTCAGCGATAGAGAGAGCTGCACTTTAATTGCAAATAGATATAGGCAGTCAGTCCCCAGATGTCGTTGTCTTCTCTGGGCGTTCTCGATAAGTGGAGTAAAGTGTTTACAAGTTAATTGAAATAATGGGTCATGGGGAGAGGCACAAAGTCACATTCCAAAGGAGCAACAAAGTGTACCCAGCTGAGGCAGGCAATGGCACTTGGCGCAAAGAAAAAAAAAACTTTATTTATTAACCCTCAAATGCTCACGTATTTGCGTAAATTAGCGTATCAATAAACAGGCTATATATAGGAGTCTTCAGTATATACACAGTTTCAGCTTGAGTGCACTTTAAAAATGCTTTAATGCGGAAGTTAAGTGTAAATTTATGTTACGAAATTACCATTTACGGATGATGAGTAACACGGATGACTTGCCGAGAAAGCGTTAAAGAGTTTAATACAAATTAACATCAATGAAAAATGTAAGCAATTTAATTGAGGATTTGTTTATGTAATAAATTATACAGGGAAAATAAGGTGAATTTATTTTAGTTCAGGCAATAAATGTAATTTGGTGATTAAGGAAGGAATAGAGAAACAAGGCTGCTATAAACTCTATTTGTTATTAAAATTATACACTACATTTAGAGGAAGTTAATTATAGCTAAAGTTAAAGAAATATCAGCCTAAAAACAACAAACGCAAATTCACCGAAAATCTTATTTTTGTTTTGATTTAAAACGAAACTAATTTAAACAGATCACTTTTCGAATTATTCATGCAACCACACAAGCCAATATTTAAATAATTTCCGTCTGCTGCTCCTCCATTAGCAAAAAAAGCATTATTTTAACCATTTTTACAGTTTCGTCTTTTGATAAGAAAAAAAAAAAACCAGTCCATTAAAAAAAGAAATCCAGTGGCCATTTAGACGCCATAAAGATATAAACAAAGCCATAAACAATAATAATACAAAGTGAATTGCACTAGAAAAAATTAGTTGAGGCATCAAAATGAATAGAATTTTTTAAATAAAACCAAAATTATGTTGGAATTTATAATTACATAATAAAAAAAGCAGAACAAATTACGCACTTGTAAGCTTTTAGCTGTTATTTATAGAAATACATAGAGAACTCATGTCAAACTCTTGATAAGGAATTTCAGTTTCTAGTTCAAGTGTTCGTCTGTAGCATATATGTATACATATGTACATAGTCAGAGATGAGTACTTTAGACTCTAATCGGAGGCTCGTAGCTGAACAGGCTGATTAACTTGATCCAAAGTACAAATATATAGGCTAAAATTAAACAGTTATAATTGTTAACTCTTCAATAATTGGGTTACCAAAAGCAGTTAACAAAACCGTTCGAAGAAAGACTGTACTTATTTAAACACAAAACAAGGCACCACAATTACTGATTAAAATAATGCCGAGGAACAGACAAAATCACCTTACGACTTTTGCATACATTTCATATGGAAATTGCACTGCTTTTATTCCACTTTTCCTTTTCCCTTTTTTTTTGTTTTGTTTTTCTTTGGTTCAATCACACATGTTCAGGCGCTTGGCAACAAGTAGCATTCTGTTCTCGAATTTCGGATGAGGTTAAACGACGGGGTTATCGCTAGAGAACTTGAGAAATTGTCAGTGAAATATGTTTTTTTTTTGTTTATTACAAAACTGCACTCGTTAATTATATGCACATTTCAGGTTTTGTGGTTATTTTTATCGCACAAAATTGAGAAATAATTTGCGGTTTCAAAGCAAGCGGAAACTGCTGTCCGAACATATTATAATTATCAATGGGTTCTTGACTCACTAACACTGATCCCGGGTTTATTGTACTCGGTATCAGTACATTCGTATACGTAATTTAAATTCACTAAGTGAATCTTTGGAAATTCATTCACCTTCACGAGAGACTTGAACTTCCAGTTCCACTTCCCCAACAAATGTTCGGCATATCAATTACAAATAACCCTCGATTTTCATTATTTCCATTCTATTAGCTAACACAGATTCATTGTAAGCTAACCAAATATGGTTTGACAAGCTGCTGTTCGAGTTGTACATAATATAATTATTGTTTCAACAATTAAATATGTCAGTGTGTGCACTACAGCGACTGTAGAACTTTGAACTTGACATTGGGGCATTGTTGACAAAACAAAAGGCGGTAGAAAAATTTGCATAATTAACTTTGGTAAGTAGTCAAGTTTTTATTCAAAAAAACCCCCAGAGACAAACTGAGTATTCATTGAGAATAGTTCAGAGAGGAAAAAACAGTTGTGCAAAATAAATATTAACAAAAGTGGATAGAACATTTAACAAAGCTCCAGTGAAGGTGTCAAAAAATATAATAAAAAAAATATTCAATACTATCTCTTAGCTTATTAATTAATTAAATAATTAAAGCGGCCCGAAATAATATTTATCTTTTGCCAAAAAACAAACTAATCGCCAAATACGTTCAATGACCACATAAAACACATCTTTTTTCCCTACTGATATCGCTTTATCTGGTTATATACGAAATCCCCTCTTCCTACGTCAACCTCTATGATATTTTTGATATATTAGTTGGGTATTTGATTACGCTGCTTATTAGGTGTGAATTAATAAACAGAAACACACAAAAAATCACGTTATCTCTCGCTTATTCTCTCACCCAATAAAAAGTAAAGGTGTGATCTTGGCAGCCAAATATTTAAGCAAGAAATTAGTGGCTTTTGGATGCCTCATTTAAGGATCGATTGGCAAATAGGAAAAGTATGAGCAAGTAGGAAACTTTTTTTATAATATAAAGGAAAATGTGTATTGTTGTAACATCTGTGTTTTTAATTAAGTCTTGGGTACCTTAAATAAATAATAGGAAAATATGTGCAACAGGTAAATCAGTGCCATGTTTTGTTCGAGTTTACAGGTTGATTGCATTCTATAAACGTGCCTAACTGGTTTCTACAACAATTCCAATAATAACATTACTTTTTCCTCTATTTTATAGTTTTTAAACACCACCTTCGTTGTTTAGTTGATTTCATTTCCTTATCAGGTGTTGTTATTGGCCTTGGAATTGCAGTGTAAGATAAGAAAGAGCCTTGATTTTTAAAAGTTTTTCATCTTAAATAAAAATTAATTGTAATACAAAAAACAACAGCAGGTGAAAACAGTTGGTTCAATTAAGATTTTTTAAAATGAGCAATACTCAATTACAAAGGAACAAAAAAATCTGTTTAAGCAAAGGAAAACTTTTTTTTAATTTAAATAGACTTATACTTTTTGGTGTCACCTGATATAGGTTTCACTTTCTCAGCTAGTCTGAGCGCGTGTCAATAATTTCTTTGATTAGGGGATGCGTGTTCTACTATTCTAGTGATAAGAAATGATCTGATCGTGAAACATGATACATTATGCAATAGCATGATCACTAGACACAATAGGAAAATAACCGAAATAAATGATTATTGTTATTGAACTGTAATTAAACGTTTAAATTTTTAGCTAATCACCAAATCAATTAAAGCCTGTCTATTGCCCTTAATTACATGAATGAGAAAATATCATACAGCAATTAATAGGTTAATTAAGCCAAAAGTAACTTATTATTTAACAAAGCATATACACTTTATTTTTAGTTCAAAATGTCTCTATTATAAAATAATTTGCATATTATTGAAGCACAATGCACATTTTATTTCAATTTGCTTAAAGCTCTTGAAAACAATTCATTCTGATTCAGAGAAAATGGTACAGAAAGTGCGGAAATTAAGGCAAATTTTCTCACCCACGCAGCAGAAAAATTTATCACTTTTTAAGGCAAACAAACATCTGTGCAAAATTGTAAACAAATGTTAGGGAAAACTTTAATTACAAACAGTCAGATAGGGTCAACAAAAATAGAGCAGGAAACGTCAATGCATCTACACAATTTTCCAAGTGAGTGAAGATACATACAGACGATCCTCAAGAAATTGAACAAACAACATGTGTTTTGAGTTAAAGAAAATTTTGAGTTACAGAAAAGTTAAGAAAGGATATCAATATAATTTCTTTGAATTTTTAAAACTTCAAATCTTTGAATAATTTTTTTCAAAAAATCTGGAATTTAAAGTATAGAAAAAGGCCTTGCAACACCTTTTTCTTCAGGAAAGTTCGACTTATCGAAGTCGAACCGTACTTCCACACACTTTTCTTCTTGCCCAGGTGCATTCTGGATAGGATAGGGGAAGAAGCGAAGAAAACAGACCAATAATGGAACGGGGAATATAAAACGGGCAAGAATTTCTGTATCGAACAAAGAAACCGATGTTAAAGCAGCGCGTCGGCCAAGTAAATATTGGAAAGAAATGCATTTCTAGAGACCATTGAAGGCGTAGTTTTTTTTTATTTTTATTTTTTTTTGTTATTTTTTAAGAAGCAGGGTTCTTTGTGCCCCACCAGACCTTCACTTTGTCACTCGGTCAACGATTTCTGGTGGGTTTTTCTTCATTTTCTTTGTATGTCTCTGCAAGAAAATGCAAACGTCACGAATTCGAGTTCACTTCCTAACCAACAATTTTTTTGAAAATAAACACAAAATAAGCAACGCGGTATTTTTATCGCTTAGAGAAAGAACTAAAGAGAGGGAGAGAGAGGACCACGACCACAACGCACATGGCAATTCGTTTGATGTCCGTTTTGCTGATAAGTTCTACAGGGAACCTTATCCCGATTTCTGTTTAGTTTCTTAATGATAACACGGTTTTATTTACTTTTTAAAACTAGCGGCAGGAGGCCTTAGGCCGGTTTCGGGTATTATCCTTATCGGAGGACTCGGATTCCGAGAGCAGGAGAGCTCGAGAGCAGGAAAGAGAGGAGGAGCACGACGATTCGTCCGATTCGGAAAAGTAGAAACGACTGAAACTGAATTAACGCCGCGGCAGCCCAGTCGGTCCGATATTCCACTGTGTGGGTTAGCTGCTACGTAGGTGTAGGGCCCTCTGCCCCAGTGTGTGTGTACGTGCTGGCGTGAGCAGGCGGCGCAGCCAGACGAGAGCGTGGCGGTGAGAGACAGAGCGTGAGAAGACCAGGCGGCTAGTGATGCCACCGTGAGTCTAGGTGCTCGTCAGAAGGGATGTGGTAGTATAAGGGTTCTACAGGAGCAGAAAAAATGTTGATATATTCATTAAGCCCAAGATTTTGAGGCTAAAAGCCTCTTGAAGTTGAAGCGGGAAGTAACTTTGTGGCAGCTTAGCTTTGTAAGCTGGCTTGATTAGAATAGGATACATAAGATTCAGGTTAAGGATACACAGCACACTTTTTCGGGTTTAAAAATCTCAGTGTAAATCCTTCTAAATATTATATTATTATTGCAAATATTTAATTATTATGAATATATAAATCAGGTTCATCTTTAACCTCTCAACCTTAACAATCCTTTCCAGGTATATTTCACCTGCTCTCCTCCCTAACACACCCAAACAGCATGCAGACCAAACGAAGATGATCTCAAAACAAAAACTGCAATAGGCGAGAAGCAACAGGAACAAAAACAATAGAGACGGTGAAAACCGATTAGAAATGTCAAAGACGGACGACGTGAGAGCAGACACATGAGCCTGGGTGAAAGGGGGGTGGAGATCGGAGGAGAGAGAGAACCAGAAAGGAGGAGAAACACATTGCCATGTGCAGCTCAAGCAAAACAAATTCGAGCAAGTTACCAGAAACAGAAACAGAAACCGAAGCATAAACGCAGACAGAAATGGAAACAACGAGCATTAGACCGTACGAACGGGAAATGTTGAACAATCCCAAAAGCCAGACCTGACTGCCTGCATTGCAGCCTGCCCCTCCGGCTAATTGGCCTCGTGACACACCAGGAGAAGCACATTGCATGAGCAACACCTGTTGCACGTCAGGGAAGTCCACCATGGCGACAAGCTCCAGCACCTCCCGCAGCCAGCGCTTATGTAAAGGGTTTTTTTTTGGGTGCCTTGTAATAATTTCGAGAGAGTTTCAATGGAAATCTCTAGAGCTTTGATTGATGGGGAATATAAAAAACATTCTGTAAAATATCTTACTTAAGTTTTGCCATTAAATATGGGAAACAAGTAAATTAAAAATAACTTATTACCTATTTTTCTCATGCATTTCAAAATTTGGTAAATTTACTGGAAGTTAATTGAGTGATAAATTTTGTTTAAGTATATATAGTTTTATATCCCTGCCGGGTTTTTTATTAAAACATTTTTATTTTACGTAAATTATAAACTTGCAGGGTATTATAATTTTAATCAAAAGGTCGCTACGCAGTAAAGCAATCCTTTCCGACTCTATACATCATATGTATATATTTTTTATCAGCATCAGCAGACGAGTCGATTAAGCCAAGTTCTGAAGAAAAAAATATTCATAATTTTTTTTTAAATTTGAAAAGGGGTTACATCGTTAAAATTGTCAAAAATGCACAAAAATTTTAGTATAAAATATAGTTTTTAAATACAAACGGCAAATATAATATTTTATGACAAAACCTAAAGCTTGCTAGCTTTTAAAAGTTTAAAAAACAAACAATTGATTTATATATTCAGAAATAATACATACAAAATCAATCATTTTTACAAGAAAAGCAATATATATATAAAAAGGAACTAACGTCTTAACTTTAAGTAAAACTTCATGCCGCAAATCAATAACAAAATCCATACGAGTCTATTTGATTTATATATTAAGCAATAATACATAAATAATCACTGTTTATTGTGCCCAAGATATCTTTGTAATTGCATTGCAACTTTCTCGATGGGGAGGCGGGACATCCCAACCACACTCCGGGAGAAAGTCTTCAACTGGTCCAGAATCCACTGGAAGCACTTAACAACTACTCAACCTGAAACTTGTTTGCACGTAGAAATTTCCTGCATTCGCTTACATAAAGCCCAAAAGATATGATTGTGATGACAAGTGCTTGAACTCGACGTTTTCCGTGTTCATGCATTGTGTAAATGTTCTATCATCTGCGCGTGGCATGCTCCACTTTTCTGGGGTTTTCCTGCAGCTGATAAACAATAAAATAAGTGACCTGCTAAGATAGGAAATCACTTGATTTAGATACTTTAGAATGTCTGAATCATCGAGTGGGGTGGTGAAAATATGTGATATTTTTAGCACCTCTTTTCTGTTGCCAAGGCTTAAATAGATATAAGAAATAATAGAAAGGGGAACAAGATAGGTGTATCTTGTCTACAGGAATTGTAACTTTAAGCTTTATTTAGTATAAATAAAATATAACTCTCTTTCTATATTAACCTTTCCCTCACCACGAATCAAGCCCACGCGCTTCAAAAAATCAATACGCCAACAAATTTCAAAGTCAAGCTAGAAACTGACCATCAATTTTTGATTAGATCAATACAATTGAGAACAAGGACAACGATTTGCTTTGACATTTAATATGTATTGAGTTTTCAGTAAAAATCAATAAGAGAAATATGAACTTGCTGAGAACCTGACAGAAAATATAGAAAATATTATAAGAAATACCTATTAAATTACGCCAGGAAAGCGAGATAATTGCATCAAAGGCAAAGCGCCTCACCACAGCACAATTCTTTGATCTTTGCTGTATAAGCATGCTATATACTATATATATGAATCACAAATTGAAAGGCATACATATATCTTTGTACTTTTTTATATTGCTTAAAGCCTCACAAGAGTGAGATCATATAAATGCAATGCCACAAAATGTTATTTAATTGAGGCGATAATAAAATGCAAAGAGAATTCATGTAAAACATAATCAAGTCGAGCCGGAAATAATATATAAAATCAGCTACTGAAAATATTTGCTAGTTAAACTTGTAGAAATGTACTTAGACCAGTCACTTAATCATTGTGGTTGTGCAAACTAGCAATAGTTAAACAGTTGTTCATTACCTTAGCTGGCAATGTAATTAGTTGTATAAAGTAGCAAACCATTAATGTACCTTCTTTAATCAGAAAAGTCTGAAGGAAAATCTGGAGGAGGTATCACAGCCTATTTCTGGAATCCGTGAACCATATTTGGTTATTAATTGGTCTGTCCATTTATACAAGACAACGTTTAAGTTGAAGTTGAAGTTTAAACTTAGGAAACCCCTTTGCCAACCCGGGAAACCAGTTTATCTTTGCGGCCAATAAATTTTGGTTTCAAGATTTTTTGCAACTTGTTTTGGTTTTTTTTTTTTTTTTTTGTTGTTGCGAAAAACAAAACAAAGCGAATATCAAGGCGTCGGCGATTACGTTGACCCACATTTAATCACTCTATAAAAGCACAGGTAAAATAAATATTTAAAAAAAAATTAAAAACCGAGAATAAAATTCATTTGTATGTCTCATTAGGTAACTCAAAAAATTCAGAACCAATACAAAGTTCAAGCCAAAAAATTTGCTTATTATATATATAGAAATATATCCAAAAATATTGAAATAAACTTTTCAGATCTACGTCTGCAATTGTTTTTACCCTTTTGCGTCATTCCATGTCACGTGTGGGGGCGGGGCTTCGAACAAAAAAAAAAAAGAATATTTTTCTTCAAGGTAACATGGAGATTATACGCCAAAATGTGAATAAACAAAGTGCTTGAGCTTCTTGTATCTAAAAATATCAAGAAATGTACTCAGAATTTGTATGTCTGCATTTGTCTTTTGGATTTTAAAACATGTTTTGGATTTTGAACTCTCTATATTATACAGTTATTGACAGATCTTTGGACCCTGTTTTTGGGGGGTAAAAATATATATTTTGTTCATAGAAATATAGTAGATGTTATTTTCTGTTCATTCAATAAAACATTGTTTACATATCGTATCAGATAGGAGCTATCAGAAAATGAGATAAAGCAAATAGCAGACTAATCAAATTTCTCAGTAACATGGAAGGTCACAAAATTTGATTTATGGGGTAAATAAACAGACAATCGTGATCTAGATCAC
>JAEIII010009162.1:0-21228 GCA_018905755.1 Drosophila ohnishii | reverse complement strand
ATATTATTATGGTTATAATGATTGTAAAATATTTAAAAATATTTATATTAAGAAGAATAAAGTTATGCTGATAAAATGTGATAATTTCTAAAGTACTTTATAGGTTTTAGTGAAATATTTTCCAATATTTTTCTTCCTAAACAGCCTATTCAGTATAATTAAAATTGTTTAAAGAAACTTCATTTAAAATTCCTAAGATCCAATACTTGTCGCTTTTCTATTTAATTAAATGTGTAGAATTTTCTTAAAATAAATATTAAATAAGCCCTAATGTTTAACCCATTAAATATTCACATTTTCCCTTCCATTTAATTAATCCCCATATTTGTCTCAGTGCATTTAGTACGCATATAGCCGAGGCAAAGACAAAGGAGATCGGCGCTGGAGCATTTTCTGCTGCATTGTACTATATGCTCTTGTTGTTGTTGTTGTTGTTGTTATTGTTGTTGTGGTTATTGGTTTTGCTGCCGTTTCGGTATTGTTTTTGTTATTGCTGCTACCGCTGGGATGCGTTTATGGATTTTTGTTTTTGCACTCCTAACAACGACTGAGAAACAAAGGCGATTGGTGCTGCTGCTCCTGGCTTGTACTATATTGGGCTGGAATTGGGATGGGTCTTTGGGTGCGGGGGGAGCCTTGACGCCAGCTCCGGAACAATAAGCGAAAATGCGAGGATCCCAGACGAGCAGCCCGAAAGCCAGGAGCCAGAAGGAGAAGCTGCCAGGAGACCAAGTCCCTCTACAAACAAACACATGTTTGCCGTCGCAGTCCCAGTCGCAATCGGAATCGCATTCGAAGGCGACTCCCTCCTGCTCCTCGGGAGGCGACTCTGCCTCTTGGATTTGGTTTTGGCATATTCTCACATTCATCCGCAGGATTGCGCTGCCAAACGAGTACGCCATATTCATACAGAAAACCCCATTCTTGAAAGCACACAGCGGAAAAAAGTGTTATGATGTGACTTTCTCAACAATAGTTAAAGACTTTTCAGCAATAAATACTTTAAATATGATTTATTTGGAGCATTAAAAATTCTTTAATTATTTTATGGACATTTCTCTATATTTGCAGCAATGATTCCTCCAAAATAAAGTACTTATTCATTAATAAATATTTTTAATTGTAGAAAAATAAATGCATTACATGTCCTTAAGGTATTTAGTTTTATTCGCTGTCAGAATTATTCTTCTTTTATAAATAAGCATAATTTTACCTACTAAAAACATCCCAAAACATCCCACAAATATGTACGTATCTTAAAGAATTCCCTACAATTACCTACACATTTTTCTCTCTGTGCAGGACAGCCCTGTAGTGCGTTTTTGCTAATGCGAATAAGTTGCTTATGGCTTTCTGGCTGGCTCCTCGTTTATTGAATTAAGTTCGAACGGCGGAACAACTCTTTCCCAACTGCGGTCTCAATGTTTGCATTAAAAATTCATAAATCAATTATGGAATGCACACGGCGAAATATTAGTTTTTTCTCGCTGTCGCCGCGCTGCCTTATAGGACCTGGGATCCATCCGGGGCAGGACTCGATGTCGGCGACGCGATGCTTTTTGCGGCCTTAGAATTTTAGTTATTTCGCCATGAAATGCGTGAACAGCTCGCATGGGAAGTCGAGAATTCCCGATGTGCTCCTCCTCAGTTCCTCCGGCCGTCAGCCGTTGATTAAATTCATATATACTCGTATTGCATGCGTGGACGCTTTTTGTGTCATTTTTGGAATGCCGTCTTGGCGTTGAAATTAAAATTAAATTAATGAATTCGATGTGCACTGCATTAATATGGCGGGTTTATAAATTTGGCAGCAAGTCGATGCCCCGATAGCATCTACCGACAGACCGACCGACCGACCGACCAGTCTTTAATTGGGCTTAGTGGCTAAAACTAAACTGAATGGCTTCCTGTATTCTGGACTCCGGGCGGAATGCAAATGAGTCAAAACGATGACAAAATCCAGGAGGCTTTTAATCGATCCTGATGCCCAGGCTTTGCACGGCCTGGCGGCAGCCATAATTATAGTCGATAATCTGAGCGTTCATTATTTTAATTATTGTAATTTACCAAGTTTGCATACGAGTATTATAATAAATGGTCCACCACTCAGCCGGCTTCATTAGCATAAATTTATGCCGGCCATCGTGGCCTGATATATTTATGTGTATATATATGAATATGTATATATTGAGGGGCATGTATTGGCTGCAGGATAAACGCACAAGTCTAGCATTGACGCATTAGACCACACAGTGGACGTCGAACAAGGCATTACACAGGGCATATCGGCAAAGGGGCTTTGTAGTGGCAAGTGTTTCGGCCCAGCTCCCTTGGTCAACTAATTTGAATTACTGAGCCCGGAATACCGGGTAATTATGACCAGACTTTGGCACCGGGAGAGGGGAGAGCGGAGAGCGGAGATGGTGCATCCAAGGCGGCGGCAACGGCTGTCCTAAATTGTGAAACATTTCTTGGCGGCAGCGGGGGGGCGGCCATTATGGATATGGAT
Organism: Drosophila ohnishii; assembly: GCA_018905755.1. Classification (NCBI taxonomy): domain Eukaryota; kingdom Metazoa; phylum Arthropoda; class Insecta; order Diptera; family Drosophilidae; genus Drosophila; species Drosophila ohnishii. Next base: position 18,719 of record JAEIII010009162.1, on the reverse strand, counting down.
ACGGATCCAGGAGCAGGAGCCGCCGCCTGAATATTCATGTGTCGCCTCAGCCCCAGTAAAATGTAAATTTAAAGTTAAATTTTCCCCGACAGCATTAAAGATTTCCTTTGCACATGTCAAAACCTCGACTGACTCACTAAATTTCTGGTCTCTTTCATGTCCTCGGTGTTTGCCAAATAATATTTATTTTAAACTGAAAATTGGCCTCAATAAATTCCGCGTTTGAAATGACAGAATCCTAAATCAAAATATATTAAATATATTTTCACGTAACAAATATATATGTAGATATATACTTTAAATAATAAAAAACAAACAAATAAATTATACCTGGCGGCGTTTCAATCAAATGCGTATTTAAATTAATTGCCAAGCAGTAGCAATATTTTATAAATGCATTAATTTGATTGTTTTTTTTTTTTAATAAGTTGAACTCGTTTTTGAGGTGTAATTTTGTAATGAGGTATTTTTTCCAGGTTAAAAATGTCTTTATTGTTTGCCGTTTTGATAATATAAACAAAGTTGTATGAGTAACATTGATAACCCTTTTTGTAAGCCGATTTAATGAGTCAGTGAAATGTCTTTTTTTTTCTAAATTAATTATCTAAATTTGAGGAAGGTTTACTTTAAAAATATATTCCAGATATGTATAGTATTTACAGTAATTTTTACATGTGTTAAAGATGTTAAATTCGATTTCTCATATCACCTCCTCTGGACTTTAAAATTGTTTAACTTTCAAAACAGAGAAAACTTGTTTAAAAATAGTTAAGCTTTTGTAAAAATGTATCTGATAAAGGTTGAACAAAAGTGTTAAAAACAAGGTGTATATCTTTACTCTAAAGATTAATATAAATACATATTTTAGAAACAAAACAATACTCTTTAAATATATATATCTTCTTAGTATCCCAACAAAGGTTTCGAAAAGCCCTTCCCTGAATCCATCTCAAGTTTCATTTGATTCACCAAACAAATCGCATAAAAACTAATCGTTTTACATCTTTTAAAAAAATCAAACAACGAGTTAAGCTCCATGGGTTAGCGAGTTTCGCCAATAAAAATAAATGGTTTACATATTAAATGTTCAGCTTTAAAGGTAACTCACCTGATTTGCCGTCGGGTAGCCAGCGTATCCAAACTGCGCATATGCAGCCATTGTTGCGCCCGCCAACTCACTGGCTTTTCGTGGATTAAAATAAACGCAAAGGGACGCGGATTCACTCTATGCGGGTTTCACTGTGGGGTGTCCTAGGATGTGGGATGCTGCTGACGGAGCCCTTGAACCAAAAGGGGTTGGGGGCTTGGCGACAAGCTTGGGGGTTGTAGCTGGGTAGCGGCTGGGTGGTGGGAGTTAAGGGAGGTCGTGTGGGCGGCTTTCGGCGTGCGTGCTCGCCGGCTAAGCACTTTGGGCGCTTTTGTTGTTTTCCTGGCTTGTTGGGTGTTGCTCTATTGTTGTTGTTTTTGTTGTAGGTTGTTGTTTGTTGCCGATGGTTGTTGTTGCTGTTGCCGCTGCTCTTGCTGTTGGCCTTGTTGAAAATTGATAAAACAAATTGTCGATGTCGAGCAGTTCTGTTAATGTCGCCGGAGCCGGAAAATGTTTTGTTTGTTTTGTGTGACTTTGCTGATCTTTTTTTTTATTATTCGTTTATCCGTTTTTACTTCATTTTTTCTTGTTGTTGTTGTTGTATTGACTCTGGCTTTGACTCTTTTGGCGGCTTGAAAAATAAACCCCGATGGCTTCAAGTGTTTGTCCCGCAAACAGATTTACGCTCCAAGTACAAATGTTCGCGGCTTCAGTTTGAAGAATGTCGGTGCGGGGTCTTAAATGTTTGTTTTTTTTTGTAGGGGAATCCCCTAGGATTAAGTCCTGATTTAGGGATTAAGCTGGCTATATTTTAAATGTTTCTTTGATTTTACAAACCAAACTCTTTAGAGTTAAACTCGTAAGATTTATATATCAGATTGTTTTATATTTTTTGTCAATAAATAAATATTATTTATAAGACTAAACTATATTTTTCAAGCAGCCTTTTTAAACTAAACACATTTTTATAGTTTTTCTAATTCATTATTATAGTTTTTGATTATTAAATATTGTTTATTTATATAGTTTTTATATATTTTTTGGCTGTAGCCATTATTTTGAGAATATTTTCTTAGTTTTCACTACAGCAATTTCTTTCAAAAGTTTTTGGATTTTATTTTAGGTTCTCTGAGTTAGGGTTTCCCCATTTCCGGTTTGAGGATAGTTTTTCCAAGTTTCAGCTTAGATTTTGTCTCTTTTTACTGGTATTTTTTAACCATTGCACGCACTTTTTTGTTGTTATTTACGGCGGTTGCATCTGCCGATCCGTTTCGCTGGCGACGCTCTAGTAAAACGGGTTCCGCAACCTGTCAGCGGGATCTCAACGGAACGAACGGTGACACGGCCGCCAGTGACGGTGACTGCGACTCCGACTGTGACTCGTTTTTCGGCCTGCCTTTTTTTTCGACACTCGAGCGACGACGCGACGGCAGAGATGCGAGGATGCGAAGATGCGCCGCACCTACTCGCAGCAAACTTTCGAAACAAACTGTTTTTCGGTCGCCGCTCGTCGAGCAGCGCCGTTGTGCGTGACAGAGAGAGCCCATATCCGTGAGAGCGAGATAGCAGCTACACACTCTTCTTCTCGGCTGCACCGTGCTCTAGAGAGCGAGCAAGAGGGCAAGCGCTCTGGTTGGCCAGTATTCCAATCAGACAGGAAGCCGAATAGCTGCCATTGCGCTTACTCTCGCCGGAAGAGGTGGTGAGCAAGCGAGAAGGGCTGCGCTCACTGGGGCTGTTGTTGCTCATTTTGAGAACGCCCACCTCCAAGCACTGGAAAGTCGTTCGCTCTCTCTCTCTGTGTCGACGTTCCCCTCTGTCTCTCGTGCGGCATTGGAAGCGATTTGATGGCGGACCACGATCGAAAGGCTTCCTTCCCAATTGGATTCTATAACCAAAGTTGGCTAAGAATTTTTCCGATATTGATAAAAAAATAATTGGGAACTAGGGAATTACACAACAGTTGGTATGTGAGAAACTGGCTTAAATGGGATAATATCGCTTCATTAATAATAAAAAGGATGTATCAACCCCAATACTTATTGTTGGAAGTGTTAGTAAATTTCAAAACGTTTTAAATAAACCAAACCAAAGAGCAAATATTGTTTTTAATCGATTTTGATTTTCAAAACACTTTAATATATTTTTATAACCTTTCGAGTTTTTATAAATATTTCAAAAATACGACTAATCATAATTTTATATTTTTATTTGCAAAACCATTTCTTACATAAACCAGCTTTTTAATTAATAAGTGCTTGTATTTCCTTATGGAAAATGCCAAAAATTTAATATAATGAAAAAACACATGTTGAAAATGTTTTTCTTTTTCTGAAATCAAAAATGCAGACAACACAGAACATCAAATAAAATTAGTTCAAGTATTTGTAAAACAAATGCATAAATTAACAATAATTTAAAGAAAATGAAAACATATTTTCGCCCTTGGGGAAAACTTTAATATATCTTAAAAATATAAGCTAAAATAAATGTCAGACATTATATTATTAATTAGTGTTGAAAATGGAAAATTTTAAAGAAACTATTTGAAACATTTCATAAATGTGAAAGACTAAGAATTGGCCCACTTGAATTCAAGGTCCCCCCACCGAAAATCCCAGCTAATTGGCACTAGCTAATCGTAACAAGAAACCGAAAATGGGGGAAAAATAAAACAAACAAATAAACAATTCCCTATTCCATGTGATCCGAGGACGAAGACGAAAACGAGGACGAGGGCGTGGCTGAGTCCACTTGAGAGTCCTCGTTCTAATTAATGCTTGCGGAGAGAGGGGAGCGTTTTTGGGGAATTTCTGTAAAATGAGTATTTTGATGTTTTGGGGTGTTAACGCGCTGCCATTTATTATAAATGTGAGCAAGGCATCTCAAACTCAAGAGTGAGGCACATGTGTGTCCCTTTGTAATTTTCCTTATTTTTCCCTCTTTTTTTCTGGTACTTGCAAATGCACTCGTATGTAAATGAGCTGAGAGGCAAAGTATTTTCGGGAAAAGTGACAGCCTGCGCCGGGCTCATGATCGTTATGGTTATTCTACACTCAGTTTGCTGGACGTTGCTCTCGACGGCGCCACGAAATTCTAAACCCACTTCACAGGATCGGGGAGTAGCCAGCCAACTGGCAAGGATGCACATGGCCGAGTGCCGCTCTAATATCAAGTATTTATTTTTGAAATTGAAAACGGAGTGTTTTGAACTTGAAAATAATGAAAAGAGTGATTGATTTTGTATGATTTGACATGGTATAAAAAAAGAGGAACGCTGTGGTATAGCTTAGAATATAATAATCACATATAAATACTTAAAATGCGATTTTTAAAATGCTTAATAATGTCACTGGAAATACTGGTATTTATATTTTTCAAGACATTTTATGCCTTAACAAATTTTAAATAAAAAACCGATGTACCTCAATTTTTTCTTAAATAAAATGTAATATATCTTACACTTAAATTTTATTTAAATTGTATTCTGTCTATATAAATAATTTTTAAGGTAAACATTAAATTAAATCGCTCGCCAAAAACCTATTCATCTTATTTCAAACTACCAAATAACTAAATAACTAATTCCCAGAGTTAAAAACACCTAAATCCTTTGATGTCCTTCTCTTATCTTTCTCTCAATTCCTGTGAGTGATTTTCAAAATGATTTTCGATATGCGAATTGTGGCACATGTCGCCGCTTCGCCTGTCACCATAAATGTCGCCAAGGATCCCCAGGACACCCATAGCCTGTGAGCTCTGTATTCATTTAGTGCGACACAAACTCGAACATTCTTCACTCGGTGGACAGGACATGCAGATTATATTGAAAACAATTTAAATGTAGATTTTGGCGTTAAGAGAGTATTACTCTTCTGCTGCTGCTGCTCCTTCTTCCTTTGCAGATGCCAGGTGCGTTGGTTCAGGCTCCCACACACACATACACTCTAATAAATGTATACAAATTTAACTGCTAATGTATGTCCTTGGTGTGTGTGTGTGAGGGGGTGGCATGCAGAGTTGCAGGCAACTCCACCTGCCAGCCCCCCCGAAAGGCTTCTTACTTAAGTGTTGTTTCATGTCACCTGGAAAGCATTTGGACATGAAATTGTCGCTTTTCAGTATGTGGCACACTCACACACAGATGTACAGATACACACCCACACACACACACCCAGGAACAGCAGCAGCAACAGCAGGCTTTATTTCTCGGCGAAAAATCTTCTTCACACACATGCGAAGCAGCAAGGATAGTGCTCTTCTGAATATAATAAAATCCTTTTCGCAAAACGATAAACGATAAAGTCACCGGAACAAGCACAAAAAGGACTCGTCCTTGCAAATTGCTTTAAATGAATTTGTTTTTGTTTGTATATGGGATGCACTTGAAGAATAAATTAATAGAATTAAGCAGCATTCAAGAAAATGAACATTTTATTATTTTTTTTTTTTGTGATTGTAACCAATCGTTCTTAAGTTTTAGCTACTGGTACTTTTAAATATGATTTCTAAGATCATTATTAATATATCTGGTTAAGGAATAGACGGTGAATTTAGCGTCCTTTAGTAGTATTTAAAAGAAATACATATATTTAAAATAAGTTTTTATCAAATTTAACATTAAATATTGAACCCCTTAAAATGTTTTACATATACCCTAGAAACCACTTAAAAGTATAAAACTCTTTTATAATATTTTACAGCTATAAATTCTAAGTTTAAAAATAATATTTTCCGCAACATTTCCTCCATGTGTGCTTGTGTCTGGGCCTGTCTTAAAATTCAAACCCACCGACGACTCCAAGGGGAGCCATGTTCTGTGTTTCAACACTAAAGATTCTGTTACAAATTGCCATAATCCTCGGGCAAATAATAGCAGAGCCCACCATTTTCAAGCGGAAACTCAGGTGCGGGCAGGTGGAAGATGGTGGTAGGTGTGGGAGGTGCTTACCAATCAGCGTTCAACTTTATCAGCCTTTCCCTGATAGTGGCCGCCACTATCTGGGCGATATCGGCACCTGGCCATCTTATCGAGGCACTCGAAATGAAATTGCTGATCAAACAGAACAAAAGCGCACACAACATTCTCCAAACATTCATAAATGGAAACATACTTATTTACTCACTTTTCAAAACAAATCAACAAATCGGTGCTCTTTGTGGTTCAAGTGCCGATCGCCGTCAAAAGCATCCGCGTTGTGTTAGAGGCCGATTTGGAAAGGGAATGGGTCTCCGGCCTCCGGCCTCCGGACTACGAACTCCGGGACCCTTTCCTCCGAATTCTTTGCGCGTGCGTTCCCTTTTGTCGGCGTTTTGACATCGACATCCCATCCGCAGTCACGATTGATTGTCGCAACAATTGCCGTGATTTCTGGCTGCCTCCAATTGGTTTTCGAGGCGCGACCCGCTCCAGAATTATCGGTGCCAAGCCCCGTCGCTGTCGCACGTGATAATTCCCGGCTTCGGGACTAATAGTGCCCATATATACATTATATATATGTACATATGTGTGTTGGGGTATCTCTAACCCACGGCAATTATAAGTAGATGCTTTGTATGGACAGCTGTCCGTCCAGGGCGACGGTGGCATGCGTCACGACCGGCATTGCCACATGCGGCACACACCGCCGGTCGTGGGGTCTTCAAACTCGGGATCTACTCTTTCCAAAGGTGTTTTGGAATGATTAGCACGTCGGAAGTGGCTTGAAGTGTCAGCACTCGATTCTAATTGTGATTTAATGGAGAGCTGAATAAATTGGGAGAACGAAAAGGAAAGCTGGGTCACCTAGTAAAGCCAATGGGAGGAAGTAGGGGAAACAATTTAATTTAATTTATGCACAAAGAAAGGCTTAAAGAGTTGTATTTCAAATATAAAGCATATAAAAGCAAGACCTCAAGAAGTATTATACGCATTTTATCAGTAATAAATATATTACAACACTTGGAAAGCTGAGGTAAAATTAGACTAAAACAATCTATAAATAGTCTGTTTAGGCAGTAAAAATAAACTCCTTTAAGGAATGAAAATAAATGTATAGAAACTGTTAAAGATTGCTGAAGAAATAAAGCCAGAAATAACTAGAATTTAAGTTTATACCTTTGATATAATGCATGTCTTTATTCCTTTATTTATTCCTTATTAAAATATAAATTTTAAAAATCCTATTTATGCACACTTTGCAATTGGAAAATATTTTATAGCCTTTACCAACTTTTTCTTTCATTATTTCCCTTGCCAGAACTACAGGTAACTCATACTCAACTCACACACACCTCATACCTTCCGCACAATATAATAATTGCAATTAACATTTATACAACGACAAGGGATAAAAATAAATCTAAATTAGCCAACTTTCGGTCTGCTTAATTGACTGCAATCGTGGCCGTGTGCCCTTTGCGCTTCCGTTCGAACAGGGAAAAGTTTTGGCCACCGACGTGGCCCGCCTCGATGTTGCCAAACTTGAGTCCCTCCAGAGGGACTGACAGACAAGCTTTCGAGTGCACACCTGAAAGGAGTTCAAGGATATACAAAGTTTTTCAAATTACCCGAAAGTTGTTCGGCAACAACAACAAAAAAGTATGCTACGAAAGAGGATAATTACGAACTTGAAGCAGACAAGCTAATGTGCCAATAGCTTGTCAAATGGCAAGTACTTGACTTTATAGAAACTAATTGGAGGGAATGCTTATTTCTCAAATTAAAAACCAAGAAAAGAAATAGCTCTATAATATATTCTCCTGCACAAATAAATATATTTTAATTCCTAGGCTCACTCACGTTGCCAAGTTAATTTATGTGACAGCTTCTTTAGGGCATTTAACACTCTTATTTGCATTGAGCACGAGTGGGGGCATTATAAATAGACACTTTATATAGATAGACCTCGGAGAGAGACCTGCATGACGGATTGGCTGTGATAGCACAATTATAAATAATGTCTGCTTATCCCTTAAGAGGAAATGCCAACGAAGCCAATGTCGCCCTCCGTGCGCAAAAAGTGCGAGAAGTGCGAGATTCATGTTTGCCACCCAAAGTGAACAACATTTGCGAATTTCGAAATTAAATTCCGTGTCATTCCGTGTAAATCATTTGCAAAATTGCCGCGTTGTCGCTGCATCTAGTGGATCGGCGGAGGCCGTGGCAATTTATCAAAAATAAATCATTTTGACGAGTTGCCAGGCCAAGTTAAGGCCAATTGCCGGTTGCAATGGCGAATGCGAATGCGAAAAGCGGCTGCGAGTGTGGATCGTGAATAGCGAATGGCATTCACTTGAAAAAAATATAGCTTAAACGGGGATTTAATAAGGGAATTAGTATATATTTTATCTTAATTAAAAATATATTTTAATATATAAAACGTATTTTATAATTTTTACCAAACAGTAAAGGTAACTTTAAGATTTCCACTAATTCTTGTAACCTGAATCGAATTTTCTACTTAATTTCCAAATTTATTACTCAAAATTTTAAATTAAACCCACTCTGTAGTACAAAATATTACCTAAAAATAATATATTCCTTATGACTTCAATACATTTTTCTTACTGCACCTTTGCTGGCCTGCCTTCCGACTTAAAGTGCTAGTACATATAGTACATAGGTCTGTACATACCTGTCGCCAGGGCTGGCAGGGTCGTAAAAAATTGCAGATTAGTTTGCAAATCGCACAGTGCGTCAGTGAAATATGCGTACGACGCGGCGCGTGTGTATTTATGTCCGTTGACGCACCTTGACAGGCACTTTACGGACGACACTCCTGCCCTGTCCTCCCTCCCAATCCCAATCGCAATTTCAATCCCAATCCCCACCAGTTTAGCGGATCGCATCGCCTGGCATCGCAGTAATTAGTGCATCATCCCGTGTTGTGCATTTTTCGGAACACCGAGTCACCGAGGGATGTCAGTTCCATGTTCTCTTGCACTAGATGTTTCCTCTGTGTCTGCTGACTCCGCACAGTTTTTCATTTCCCCAGGCTAACGAGTGTACTTTACTTTATTTTCAACATGTTTATTTCGTTTTTTGTACAGGGAAAACAAACAGGTATAATTATTAAGGAAGTATTTTTAGAATTTCAAAACCTTTTAAGGGACTCTTTTGGTTTTTAAGGGATATTTAACAAGGCTCTAGAATATCTAGAAACCTGTATTAAACCTTCAATCTACTCTCCTTCTTTTTAATAAACTAAAATAATTATTACACTACTTAAAGGTATGTAGGTGCATGTTAGTGTCAGCAATTTGTGTCGGCCAACGCCTATGAAAGTCGCTCGAAAAAAGTATAAACGAGATTTGAAAATTAACGCGAATCGATTAAAACAAATTGAAACAATGCTGAGACGGCTGCCAGCATTAGCATCGTAAACTAATTGCGGGCAAGTGTAAATGCCCAGGCTGTAAAAAATTGTTCTCCTCCGGTGACAACAGTCGCATGTCGTCGGCGCATTTTAAAAGCAATCATCAATTATGCAGGCTTCGAGCTCTCAGTTCTGAGTTTCTGAGTTCCGAGTTCACTTCAGGCAAACAAGAAACGTCTCGGCATTAACGATGATTAGTCGCGAGTCAGAAGCCAGCGACCCACTTGGCCGGGCATAATGTTTTAAAGTGCGAGGAGCATCGGAGATGCCAAGGGTTTTCCCTGTCAATTTTGTGAAAAATGATCCTTGAATATACTCGATTTTCCTCTGGCTTAAGCGGCAAGTGTCCATCATAATTCTTGGTATTTTCAGTTTCGCCTTTTTGATTAATTTTAATGAGGGTAGAGTTTGATCATTTAGAATTAGTAAATATAATAAATCCAATAATAGCAATACCATGTCCATATTTTACACTTCTCTAAAATTAAATTCCAAATAAATTCAGATCCATTTAAGTGTCAGATCAACTTACATATTACGAAACCAATCCAACTGAATAAATGTCTGCCACGAAAAGCACTCCGGCGTTCGGTAAATAAAATTATACGACGTGCGGCCGTGGCGTTCGTAAATTCAATAAATAATTATGTGTAACGTTTGCCCGACTTCAGAGCCGGCAGTTATATTGGGAGTATCTGGGTCTGCAGTTAATGTACCTATTTGGCGACCAGTGGCAGGAAGGAGGACGCTGGATGGCCCGCGTTTATTAAATGGTGCCTCCTTTGCTGGGCCCTCGGACAACGGAGTTCCAATTTGCAGCACAATGCAAATTGCATTGTAGTCGAGTTATTGTATAATTGGTGCAATGTTGCCGGGCCAAAGGATGGTCCTGGCGGGGTGGCATGGCCCGGACTCAGTGCGGACTCGGTCCGGACCTTGGACTCCGGTCAGCCGTTGTCCGGGCAATGGCGCTTGTGTTCGTGTCAATAAATTAAAATGAGAATTGATTCGCTTACGCCCGATTTAAGCAACAACAGGCTATATTATGGGCAGATATCCGTAGATACGCAGGAAGGCAGATGCGGCTGCAGATGCAGATGCAGATACAGATGCATTTGCAGATACAGATAGCGATACCGATGGCCGCCTCGATTTTCATGGCAAAAGGGTGCAGCCAGCAAAAAGGCATTTCGAAACTATTAACAAACAAATTAAATGTTGGACCCGCACTTTAAAAACCAATTTCAGAATGCATTACAAGAAAATTCCATTAAACAATGCCGCATCGGTGCCTGCGTCGGTGTACGGAATCGTGTAGAATCGCCTCTTTTTTTGTGGACCTTAAACAGAGACAGTCACAGTCACAGTCAGAGCCAGAGTCACAGTCTCGCCAGACAGTCTGTCTCCGCATTAAGATAAGAGAAATCGTCTAACAAAACGCATAATCGAAATCGGGACGAGGCTGCTTTAAAAATCGGTAAGACAATTTAAATTTATTTCAAACGGCGTGTATAATACAAATCATGGATGACCATAACACACTCGAACAAGATAAGTGAGGAGCGTCGAAGCTTGGATCCGACTTGTCTGCGGGTCTCCGCCACATGGATACTCCTCGGCCTCTCAGATACTCGGCCTCTCGGATACTCGAACACTGGTATCTTTTGGGGACGGCGACAAACCTGCAGATAGTAAATGTCGACCGCACAATAAAATTAGCTGTTTTAATGACAGCCCGGGACCGGGACCGGGGCCGGGCCGAGCTGAGTGCCAGGCTCTAGGCTCCAGATTCCAGACCCTAAGGAACCGGAGAACGTTGAAATATTGGCGGCAAGGAAATCGATTGGTATACCAATCAAACGGCATCGTAAATATTATCGCGGCCATCTGCAACCTTGCAGCTCGGTTCGGTTCGGCTCTGAGTTCTGGGCTCTCCATAGTGCTGTCCATAAATTTCCACACGTGACATTTCTTTGTCATGTTAATTAGACCGCCAAGTAGATGCCGATGATGCTGAAATCGGATCGGGCATCTTAAATACCTGCTCTAAGAATCGGAGACACCCATTAAGTGCATAGTCCGAGGGTTATTCCCAGGAAAAACGCGCAACCTGTGTGATGTCTCTCAGACGATGTGGCGACATTTTCCTCTGTCCCCAAACCCATCTCATTAAGATGTGAAAAATTCTATTTCATTAATAAAATATTCGTTTTTCTGTCCCGCATAATTAACTCCATACCATGTCGCTCTATCTCACAGTTTTATTTGTGTTAAAATACAAGTGTCCTATGAGAGTGGAAAATTATACAAAAGTTCACATTTTGAAGAAATTTTAAGTAGTGTAATTTAAAAGGGAATTTAAATAACCAAGCCTGAAATCATACTTGGTTAATAAATTACATACTAAATAAACTTTAGTGCACAATAGAAGGTTTCACATTTAAACATACCAATAAATATTTATTATTTATTTATTCTAGATTATTCATATAATAAAATATTTAATATTAAATTGAATGTCTCCCTTTGCTTATTTTACCTTCATCCCCCTCAAACCTACAATTGAATATCGGAAAAACAGGCCATTAAAATTGTATCGCTATTTAAACACCTCCCCAGACCAATATCTTTAGGGAAATCTCAAGTATTTATCCCACAAGGTGGCCGCGATCGCTGAGACATCCCAACACCAGTGCCTAATGTGGCCTAATGGTCATAATTATTTTAGCTTGTCTTATCATCGGCAGTTGTCTAAATATACATTTGTATACGCGAGTGTCTATGCCGGGAATAATCAGCTGCCTTGACAGAGGTGGCCATTGGTCCCACATATCGTGGGCGCTTTTAGTTTCCCCTCTTTTTGGATTTCTTTAAATTTATTTTTTTGAGGAGACAGCCAAGTCAGAGACAGAGAGAGACCCATGGAGGTACGGTCATGATTGATCGGCCACAATACATGTCCATTAAATATGACTCTAAGCCGGGGCGTGTGGATCGTAATAGATGATGATGAAATGTCTTTGGTTGGCTGTAATCAATTATTCAAACAAAAAGACAAGCCATTGACAAATCGCCAACATTGTCTCCTTGAAAAGCTTCTTAAAAAATAATAAGCTCTTCTTAAATATTAGTAACGAAAATATTACCAAACCAAATACACTTAATTAAATAATTTTCTTAGAGCCAACTTCCTTTCAAGCCAAGTCCTGCCCCAGGACATGCATCAGGGGTTGCTGCTCAATGAGTTAAGTCTATAACTCACACACACACACATACTCCCAATCTCGAGGATGGCATTAGGGAAATTAGCATACGCCATCAAGTATACGCCCTCGTGTGCGCTGTTCCTTTGGCAGGCCGGCAGCAGCAGCCGGAATAGACAGACTACACACTCATGTCAGGATGCAATTTCCAGGATATTAATTGTTATAGTTGCGAGATGTGTCTGCTTGAATTGTTCCTGAGGCTTTTGTGCGTTGCAACGAATTTCTAATCCTGTTGAAAACAAACGTATCGCCCTGCCCTGGGCTCTGTCAAAGCCAGAAGCCGGAGACCAGAAGAGGCTGGTGCCCAGAGTCTCGAGACTGGATCCCGAATCCTGGCTGCACTGACACAAGGATTTCCGTACATGACAAGCGGCAGCTATAATTTATAGAAGCTGCGTAAGTAAGCTGCGTGGTCGAGGATGCCATGCCACCCCGGCAAAGGGTTGCTGGTCTCGGTGGCTGGCATGGAAGGAACCCTTCTTCTAGGATGCTCTGTGTTTGTTCTCGTCTTGTTTCACTTAAATGACACTTTGCATTCTTGTAGCATCTTGGAGCAGCAGCAGCAGCAGCAGCATCCACCACCGAAAAATACCTCCTCCTCCTGCGTTGGCTGTCTATTCCAGCAGAATGTCGGCATGTCTCAAGGAATTCTCCCTTCATTATGTTGGGGCAAATTTGTGTTCTTTGGTATTTTATAATTGAGTGTGAATATTTGCGATTAATATGAAAATTTGTGAAAATTTAATAAAATATATAACCCACAACCATTTCCGGATCAATAACGTTGAATGCCAACTAATTGCTCGAGCAGACTCGAGTATTTAAGCAGGCTTTGGATAAGAGAAAGCCTTGGCTTAGCCTTTCAGATTTCTATGGTTTATGCTTGGGCCACACGAACATTGTGTGTTTTTGTTTGGCTTAAATATTTGTGAATTAACGGAACAACACAGAAAAGGGGTTAGCACTAGAAATTTACACAACATATTTGCTCACAGCTACGGTACAGTGATTTCCTGAATAAAAAGTATTCCATGAGTTTAAGCTATTTGTATTTAGAAGATTTATTTAATTTATTTTATTTTATTTCTGTGAGATGTACAAAAGTTATGGAGGAAAGTCAGGTAAAGTGAGAGGTTTTTTCTTGAATAATTTATATTTATTGGTTAGCCTAGATAGTTATTCATAGATGAAAGTATAGTTCCTTGTACTGAAAATAAAAAGTTAAGATTTAATTCCTTTAATTTTATTATTTTCCAGCATTTTTTAACTAAATTTCTATTTAATTTTCCATTTTCTTCATCAATTAATCTCTCAAATTATAGTTTTTTTCGCTAGAAGATCATTAGACTAAAATTTCCCCTTCCTCCATAATTTTTCTTGGCCCTTTGCTACTATTTAAACCCCAAGAAAACCCAACTTATTTGTACAAACCTAATGAATGGCGATTAAATCCCCTCAAGTTCTCTTTTTAATATGACTTTTATAAGCCAAAAGCAGCGGTGGTATTAAATCAACTTAATCGCTTACCGTTTTCGACACTTTGAACAAAAAAAAGAGAAGATAGAAATTGATGTGCCATTCACTTTGACTAGATGAGAAATGTTTCCGTGACATTTGTAAGAGGCTACAGCCCCTTGATGCCACTTGACCATGATGACGACTGCCCAAATCCCCGAGCAGCGTCTGGGATCTAGGCATAAAGAAGGTAACTAATCACAAATACGACTCGGTACCTACTACTGCGACTGTCAATAATAAATTACCGTGATTTTCACATGGTGTTGAAGGATTGCCCACACACGAGTCAGTCCCCAGTCCCATCCAGTCCAGTCCAGTCCAGTCTCTCTGTGGTACTTGGAAACGGGTCGCCAGATCTCGTCGGAGAGAAGAGACTCAGGCAAATGCGACAAGTTTCCAAATGGGTAACAATTTCCAAAGTGATTAATTCGCCTGCTGGCTGCCATCGAGCATTCGGCCATTGGATTGATTTATGGCCGCAAGACGATAAGTGGATGCAAGATAAGTTAACTGTCGTATATCCTCGCCGCTGGTGACCGATTCAATCCGACCCAATCCGATCCGATCCCGATTCCGAAACCGAACTGAAACCGAGACAATGCCGGGGAATGTCGAGTGGCGGGATCCCATGGTTTATGACCCATAAACGAGATCGCTTCACGAGCGAGCCAAGGATCTCGGATCCCCGGGACAGAGCTCCGAACTCTCCATCTCGCCGTGATGCGATTAATTTACCCGGCTTACTGATTGGACCCCAATGTGTAATGGGAAATTTTATGCCCGGCGCGGTCATTTAGCATTGTAAAACACGACCATAAAGCGAGCGGGGCACTTGGCCTTAAGTAAACTATGGGAACGGAACTAATGTCCCGCTGATGGCACCATAGAATTACTGGCAAACCGTTTAAGAAATTAGTTCCCGAACCCCAAAGCGCCACTCGACATGTGGCCAGACACTGGATCTCTGGAGCTCTGGAGCTGGCATCTTCGCTCTTGGCTCCATTTCCACCTGTCCCGCCGGCCACTTACATGTGTAAACTGTGTCAAACGAAACCAAATTAATCACTTGCACTTACAAATTCGAACGGAGGAATGGCATCGCCGCGGCTAATTCGGAATTGGTCTCTTCAGCGCGACGACTGCCTTCGTCGGCTGTCAATTTCAATTCAATTGGCAATTTGTTGCATAATCGAGCCGCCGCTAAATGTTAATTTATCAAACGGCGATAGTCGTTACAAATTGTTTTCCCCATAAACGCGCCAACTTCCCCCGGTGTACTCAAACCCAGGTAAGAAGCCCACAGGCCCCCGGGCCCAGAGATGCCGCCGCCATTCGCGTTTCGAGTGCTTTTTCGCTACGAATGCGGCATTGTCCATGTCTCGCATTTGACAATTTCTGCGGCGATTCGGCAATGCCTACACAGAAAGAAAAAAATGTGGTTAATCCTGTGGGTATCATATCTTAATTTATATATTTAAATTGTAAAATTTTCAGAGATTTTGTGGTAACGAAAAGCAGGTTAGGACTAACAAATGGCTGAGAGGGTTTCCATACCATTATAGATCTGGTGGAAAATTCTCTATTTATAAATATTTTATTTAATTTTTAATCTTAAAATATGTACATCAAAGATATTATAGGTGTAATAAGAAACAGAAAAAGGTGGCTTAAATTAAATATACTTAGTTGTACAATTAGTTTAGTGTTTATCCCCTACGAAACATTTTATTTTCTGGTTATCCATTTACACCGATTCCTAAAATCGAATTTTTAAATTTTTGTTCTGTGTTTCATTGTTTTTTATCTGACACTAGACGTATTTCATATTTAGATATCTTCTCTGTATTGTATCAGAATATAAACTCAAATAAATCTTCAAATAAAAGCCCTAAGTGGTACATGAAACCTTAAGGTAATTCTATATGTACTGAACTTAAAAAATAAATTGTAAATATAAACTATTATAAATCCATCAAAATCTATCTATAAAAATTTTTATTCTCATGAAAAATCTGTAAACTCCTTCCAATAGTTAATAAACAATTAAGCAATACCTACCTAAATCTAATATTAAAGTTAAATAAATCTTTTAAAAATATTACAAATATATTAAATAATTTTGTTGCTTTTTAATAGTAGTGCATTATAAATTCCTTATCAGTTTTTAGTTGAATCATACCTCTTGCTAGAGTATAAAAATGCTTAATTACACCTATCATTACCATTTTTGTACGTCATGTTTTCAGCTTTTTTGCCTGGCCTCAATTTGGGCAAAGAGAAAAAAATAATAATATATTACATTTGCAATCGATTAATGACACTGGTTTCACCGCCATATTCATTTCAAAAGCCTGCTGTTGCTGTCGCTGAATTAGAACAAATGTTCAAACTATAAATTAATGTAAAATAATGCTAATTTGGCATTGAAGGGTAGAAGGTAATTAGCAGATATTTTCTAGAAGAAAAAAGATGTGTCAGGGAAATAAATAATAAATAAAAAGCTACTGAAATGTGTCGCAATTCAGGAATGTTTCTAGAAAACTTCACAATTAATTAAACTGTTATATAAAATAAAAAAACTTTGATATATATAATTTCTGCAAATAAATTCCATGAGGGACTCCATAGTTAAGCTGAAACTTTACCTTACTCACCTTCAAGTTATTGTAAGAAACCAACTCCCTTTTCATTTAAATAAAACTCGTTCTTTTCATGATTATAAAGAATTTTATTAAACGATTTAAAATTATTTAGATTATGTGTTCATATAGACGAAGTGTTTAGTGTGAAGTCTGTTAGACAATGAAAAACGTATCACAGTTTACAATCTTATTGGGCTAGTTTAGTATTTAGCCTAAGCTTACATTGCGGTTCGAAGAGAAACATTTGATCTGGTACTCTAAATACATGATGCATAACTCGAATGAAACTTGAAGTTGTTTTACGCGGTGTATACGATTACAATGAATATTACACGATCCCCATGGGGCCTCTTAAATACCAGTTATAGACGCAGTGCTGATCAAAAATGAATTCTTTGATTTTATTCGGAGACGCTGAGCAAGATCTCTTTGATTTTATTTGAGATTTTAAGCAGAACGTATTGCTTTTTCTCTCTAGTTGACGAACTTTTTGAAGAGCGGCCGAAACATTGCCTCATTCCGCTGCAGCTGGAGAGGCGAGGACGAGGAGCTGGTGCTGCTGCTGCTGCTGTTCCCGCTGCCGTAGTCCTCGCGCGGCGAGTACTCCCCAATCCGGGAGAAGTTCATCGGATAGCCGTTGTACTGGGCCGCATTACTGTTGCGACAGGTAGCGATCGTAGGGGCTGGAGTAGCGGTAGGCAGGAGACTCAAAGCTCCGTTCAGCACCTTCATATTCGGCGGAGTTTGGGGTGGAGTATCGGGTTGGGCTTCGGGAAACCCCATCGCCCGCTGACTCGCTGTGGACTGAGACTGTTGGAACTGCTGCCGCTGGAACTGCAGCTGCAGCTGCTGGGCCCCGCTCGAACTTGCCGTAGTAAGGATGGTAGGCGTATGCGTGCCGCTGGAACTGCTGCTCCCGCTGCTCCGCAGCCCCCCCGCCAGCTGCTGCGGATGCAGTTGCTCCAGCTGCGACTGCTGCTGCTGGGGGATACTGCTGCTGTAGGGCATACTGCTGCTGCTGTTCGTAGTATGCAGCTGCTGGGTCGTAGCCCCTAGAAAACCCCCGTAAGCCGTGGTGTGCGGCCTCAGGTAGGGAGCGGCGGCACCATTGAACATCTGATCCCGCCCAGCCCCGCCTGCCGCCTCCTGCTGCACCGGGGGATACTGCTGCTGCAGCGGCATCGAGTGATTTGGGTGACCCTGGTGGCCCATGTAGGCCGGCGGCGGGGTCTTGCAGCCAACTGTGTCGGCCAGACTCCAGATCTTCGGCTTGGTAGCTGGAATCGGCACGCCACAGTCCCGGCCTAGCTGGTTTTTTGGCTCCCCATTGTCCCCGTGGAGCTTTGATCCCGATCCGGAACCCTCATGAAATGGCAGCATGCCCTGCTGACCCGGCTGGTAATAAGCGGGATGCTGGTGGTGATACGGGTGATAACCACCGGCAGCGGAGCCACCTCCGCTTCCATGATAGCCCCCACTGCCTGCCGAGGGATAGCCGAAGCCTGCCCGCAGGATATTGGCCTGCTGACCCAGGCACTTCTGGTCCTCGTCTATGGCGTCCTCCTCCTCTTTGGTCTCATCTGGTTCAAAGAAAGGACGGCTTTGAGTACTTAACCCTGGGGAATGGCTTCCAAGTCCTATACCTTTAGCCAGGCCACTGCCACTCTGGCTTCCCTTGCTGCCCGGCTCCAGGTCCTCCTTGTCCTTCTCATCGTCGGACACCATGGCATCGTCGTCGTCATCGGTGCGATTCTTGGGCTCCCATGTCATCTTGTTCTCCTTCTTCAGTCGCCGCCGGGCATTGGCAAACCAGGTGGAGACCTGGGTGAGCGTCATCTTGGTGATAATG
>JAEIII010009115.1:0-21740 GCA_018905755.1 Drosophila ohnishii | reverse complement strand
CATTTCTTGCTGTTAAAAATTATAAAAAAATCCATTTGTTCTTTTGTTCCTTCATAAGCTTATAAATAATTTTATTAAACTTAAACTAAAACCAAAAAAACTGCTCTAGACCGATAAATAGCCATCTATAGTAACTACGTTTTATAAAAAATACTATCACCGCCAGATAAAAACCAGAAAGTAATCAATGGAACAGTGAGTCAGCTGCTGTCCCCTCTTTTTTTCTTTCCTGAGGACCCCAAGCTGTCAACGAACTTTTTTTAGATTTTAAATTAATTTACTTTCCGATGGGAACCGCAAAAACAAGGAAAATTGACACATACCATTTTTTTTTTTCTTGCCTTCATTATCAGTGTTGCCTCTGTGTGACATTTAATAAATTTTCATGAAAAGTTGTCACAACCCGAAACCTCCTTCAAAAAAAAATCTGGTCAACTGGGCCACAACTTTTTTGCTGTGGGGGTGTAGTGTGTGTATGTGTGTGTGCGGCTGTCCAAGCAAAGTCTTTAATTAATATTTTATTCATGGCAGGAAAACCCATTTTTCCTGGCCATACATTGCAACAACGTAATTAACAACAATTTTGGGGGTATTTAAAAAATGAAGAGGCCGGGGAGAGAGGGGGAAACGAGGCACCTGAGATGAGCTGGCACATATGACGCATTAAAAAGGGGCATAAAAGTGACGCCCCCAAAGCAATCAACGCTGAACTGATGCTGCCTGCTGCTGCTGCTGGGGGATAATGTAAATTTATTCCGGAAATTTTCCCTGACAGCACTGAAAATTGAATTCTTATTCGAGAGTCCACGATGGAATTTAAGATTAAGATTTCAGGAAGCAATTGAAAAGTAAGTACAGACTTTATAATGAAGATTTCAAAGTCTTAAAGATTGCACAAACCCCAAAAAAAAAAAGAATTAAGCTGTCATAAAGAGACTTTTAATCATTTTTTGCCCTGTCATGCCGCCGCACCTCAAACACATTCCTTTCCCATTCGAAACTCTCTGATTGGCAGGCAGCTAATAGATATATAAAACTTTGGCCCCGATTTGACAGTTACACGCATCTAGATAGCAAACAAAACAGCTGAGCAACAAAAAAGACTAATTTCGGCAGCAAACTTTTTTGATTGAAGCCACAAAACAAAATGGCAAACGCAAAACGCACACTCAAAGTCAAAGTTCGAACTTTTTCGAGGGTGTGTGTGGGTGTGTGTGTGTGTGCGAGTGTGTAGTGTGTGTGACAGCTGCCGCCATTTAATTTTGAGATAAAAAGGGGTTTCCAACCAAACACAACGAACCGAAATTGGTTTAGGCAGCAGCTTTCTGGCGGCTTATCTTATCACCAGCCTAATTGTCATTGGCCCGCAAGACTGCCACAACATTTCAGGCCTGACAGTTAGCGTTAATGTTGCCCAACATATATACATATGTACATCTGAATACTATGTATGTATATAGTGTGCTGATGCTGGGATTTATCTAAACCCACACCGTGGTGAGACATGTGACGAGCATTTAATGAACCATTGAAACCCCCCCACCTGATGCCAAACATTTTTCGGTTATCCAGAATGCGGGCTTTGGCAGATGTTTTTGTTGTTGTTGTTGGAAAAACTGCGTTAATTAATGTGGCCCCAGGAAAAGCATCAACCAAAAGATAGGAAATATAATGTGTAACAGTTGGCTGAAAGTTTTTGCTATTTCGTTTTATTACAAGTCAGAGGGTTGGCCTATAATTAAAGAAAAAATTATAACTGGCATACCAATTAATACCATTTGATATATTTGTTATAAAAAAATTAAATGTTCCATTAATAACTGAACATTTTTTATAGTTTCAGGTTTAAATTCAATCCTTTGTTATATTTTTTTCAAAGGTTTCATTCAAATTCAACTTAAACCTATATTTTAAACATATAAAACCCCGGCCATAAGTTTGCTCCACTTTATAAATCAATTGAACTTGTCATCAGCATTATTTGCCTTTTGTTAGGTGAATTATAAGTATTTAATTTGATATATATTTCATTGATTTATTCAGCCACCACCACCCACAGCGAGAAACCTGCTCTAACTTAATTTATAACCCACATCTTCGCATAAAATTTAAGCTCAAGTCTTTGACTTTTGGCTTCTGCTTTAATTTATTAGCAATTCCATTTGATTTTCTGTCTCAAATTTCAAAAATGTTTTTTAATTAAAATCAACGGAGTCATTTTTTTCGACTTTATTGATTCGATTACTTTGAATTTTAAGCTGTGCCAAAACCGCAAAAAGTAAAATTATTATTTTTCCTAGGAGAGGAGGCCTAGGCAAATAGAGTTTCCCGCCAACATTTTATGACCATGGCTGGGAGGCGGGTTTTTACCATAAAATGGGCGTTTGCTGGAAAATGTATGCAAATTGCAAGAAATTATGTAATACAGAGATGGCATAATTAAATTCTTCTTTCATTTTTGTTGTGCGAGAGTATTACAAATTATGCAAATTTCTTGTAGAAAATTTTGGAGCAGGTTGGTTTCGGTCCTGTTCCTGGTCTCTTTTTTTTTGTAAATTTTAGGCGTAAATAATAAATTAGAGCGATATGCTAGGGGAATAATATTAAAGCTTATGGAAGGTTGGGTCTAGGGGGCGAGAGAGTAATTTTGTGACTGGCTTTTTAAATGTGTCTTTGGTAGGAAATATTACCTTCTTTTGTACATGTTCTGTGGAATTTATTAGAATAATTTTAGAAATAAAAATCGCCGCAGAATTCCCTTAGGTTTCATATTTTAATTTACAAACATTCCCAAAAGCCACCTATATTTTATATATCCTTTTCTTTAATATTTCCACAACAAGTACCTCGTTTAAGATTATCTCTTTTTAATTATATTCCCTCTTCTCTGCCAATCCTTTGTATAATCTTTATATTTATATATTCCTAAAGGCTTTAATGCCATCATCTCCTTCACTTATCCGGGATCCGTTGGTATCTTTCGCTCGTTCTTTGCGTTTGGCTGATAGGCTGGGCTTCGTTGCATAGTTTAAATATTGATTTTTAATTATTTTAAGCAGAGCACCAATACCACAAAGTATATGCAATGGCTTCGCCACCAGAGGTGGCACACGTAAACGAGTATATATACCCACTTTATATATATTTATATAGATTTATACAGCATCACCCATGGAGCTCCTGAGGGGCCACACACTGAGCAAAGGACTCGACTCGACTCGACGACTCCGTCTCCTCACACCTTTCCCGGTGGCCTTCCCCCGAGGGTTGCTCTGGGAATTGCTCTGCGAATGTGGGTGGGTGGTGGTCGTCTACCAAGGGGGTTGGGTGTTGAGTTGGGTGTGTGAGCTGGGCGTGTGTGTGTGTGTGTGCTGCGTGGGTTTTGTTTTTAGCTAGCTGCCTCTCTCTTGAGCCTCTTAAATGTCACAATGGTGATGCCAAGTCGCTTTGGGGTTGGCACTCTTGGGTCGCCCCCATGAACCCAGCCTCCCCCTTTTATTTTGACCCACCCTGGGTTCATTCATTCAATTTTTTTCAACAGCAGCTCTCGGCCAGAGGTACAAAATATAATATGTATGAGTTTCTTGGCTGCTGTTGTTCTTTCTTGGCCATTATTTTGCACTTGCCGGGTATGCGAACGCAAAGGACGATGGCGACCCTGACCCCAGGTCCGCTGTTAACCCATGGTTTGGTTCTATGTTCTCGTTACGATTCGCTACGTTTTATTTTTTTCACTTGGAGAAAAAATATTATTTAAATTGTTTAAATAATGTTAAATTTATAAAAACAATATGTTTCTAAATTAAATTTAAAAGTAGGAAGGAAAATCTAAGATTTTATAAATGAGAAACTCTTTCCTTTTGTTTTATAAGGTTTTTAGTTTTGAAAAATATCTGAAAAATAATTTAGACTTTCAAAATTATGTTAAATAATTTAAAAAACATTTATTAAAAATTTTTCACAGCATTTAAAGAATGTAGTATTTTATTTTTAGATGAAGAACACCTCTCTTTTGGCTTGGAATGTTTGAAAAATAAATAAAAATTGTTTACAAATATTTAGGACATGGAAAATAGCAAAGACAAATATTAAAATATTCTTAAAATATTATTAAGATAGATAATAAATGGTTTGAAATAGTTTACAGTTCCAAAATAGTTTGAAAATATGTAAAAATTGTTCAAGAATATATATTTCTAATAAAACAAAGACCAAAGATCTTGAAAATAATTATTTTTAGTTGCAGGACTCCTCTTTTTTGTACTATAATAATTTTTATAAATTAAAATACCCCATTTTAGTGCAGTGTTTATGGCAGTCTCATATGTTTGAAGGCGAAACGGACTCGCAATTTGATTTGTTTCAAGCGGCGTGTGCTAAGGGCAACACACAACACACTGCGAGGAGAGGGTGAAGAAGGATGGATTGTTTCGACGGGGTCTGCAGGCTACACAATTACTAAAAATGTTTTTTTTTTTTTTTTGGTTTTTTTGGGGGGCCATTTCAGCCATGTCAGCGAAGCGGCGTTGCCAAACTTCAGCCCGTGAGTGGAGAATCCAGAAAACTGAACCGATTTTAGTGCCGCTGCCGGTTGCCATTGCCGTTGCCGTTTCCAGCGAGACGGCATCAATCGATGCCCGGAATGAGATGAGATGAGATGAGAGAGCAGCAGCCAGCGAGTGGCCCACAAAAACTGGTAACAGATGCTGCACACGTGTCCCGGGTGCGGTTCGCTGTGTAATTGGATGATGTTCAAAGGACAGAGGGATTCGAGCAGCGGAGAGCTAAAAACAAATAAATAGTCAAGCGGCGGCAGCGGCGGCAGCGGCCATTTCAACGTCGCTGTGAGTGAAATACAAATAACATTTAATAAGAAAAGGAAATTGTCTATTTTGGCAGGCCGTAGCAGGCCAGGCAGTCGAGGATGGACTTCATCTATCCACAATCAAAGGGAATTAGCAGAAGGACGACCAGGGAATGGATTTTCTCTCCATTTGGAAGTGTTCGAAATGAGATTTAGTCGAGTGTGTGTGTGCCGGAAATAGATAGAGACGTTTATCCGTGAAATGAAAATAAAACTAGGAGAGGTGTTGAATTTCCTGTGCAGAGTCCTGGAAAATAAATGAAAACATACATATATCTGTCCATGTTGATGGCCTTTTGCACCCTGATTGCCACTGTCCATTAACCCCTTTTTCATCACTCAACCAGCCATGTCTCTCTTTTCATTATAATACCCTTGTTAATTGGTATTAAATGGGCACAGAAAAGGGAATATATTACTTAAACATTTTTGTATTATTTGTAATTCTTTTTAAAAGCTTTAAAAAAAATTTTACATTTTTATTTTAACTATATTTATTCTTAAACTACATAGAACATTCGAAAATGAATACATTTCCCAAGGGTACATTGCTCTTTGAACTCAAACAACAGCTGCTCCTTGAACCCTTATACACCCCTATGCTCCATTCATTATAATAAACATGTTAATTACTATTTAATATGCCTGCAAATGAAAATTCATTAAGCATATATTTTTTTCTAAATTGAAATTGATGTCAGAATCGTGCTGAAGTTGAAGGCCGCCTTCATTCGCATCATGTGCATCATGTGCTGGCAAAAAACAACTTCAACTTCAATAAACATACAAACAAATATAAAAAAAAAATCATGTAAATAAAGTTTACTTAAATGGCAGACGCTCATTAAAAATCTAGCATTAAACATTATTAAGTAAAGGGGTTAAAAGTTAATAGAAATATTGCATAAATTTATAATGTAAACGGAACTTAAAAACTGATAGTCAAGGTCTTCTTAAAAGATGTTTAATGATTTAAAATATTATAAGACCTTAAGGATATTTTTTATTAATAGTAATACAATTTTTTTATTATAAAACCAAGATAAAAATGTTTATTATTTCGGAAAATATTTTTAAAGTCCAGATTTTAACAGTGTCATTCAATCTTTAATCAAATTTAACTTTACTAAATTTTTGTTTTTTGTTTCGATTATAAAAACCACTTCATAAATTTGTATTGAACAACCCATAGCTTTCAGGTTCTAGGTCATTGCAATCACAGCTTCGATTTGCAATGGCGAATAATTAAAAGGCCATAAAGGGAGGAGGAGGTGGATGAGGCACAGGCAAGGTCACCAACTGGGGGACAACAGCTGTAAAGGTCAGAAGTCGGCCAGGTTACTACTACTGCTAGCCACCGATGATGTCAGCCAACTCGTTTATGGTCAAGACAATCGAAACAATGGCGCCTGCTGCTGCCTGACCCATCTCCATCTCCACCTCCACCTTTATTACCTCGCCTCCCTTCCGTTCAGATATTAAAAACCCAGAGCGCATCTTCCATTTATCTTTTGCATTGCAACCTGACTTGTTCACCTTGCTGTTTTTGCACAAGAAAAAATTCAGAGTTATAAGCTTAAATTAATTGTGCATTAATGAAATTCAATTACAATTTTTATGATCAATATTTTAAAGAAATAAATGTAAAGAAAATATTAAAGAAATAAACTAATCATAATTAAATTCTTTAATGTTACAATTAATAAAGTGCTACATTTTCTCAGTGTTTTATTCTGCCTGCTCTATCGTTTTATGCTAATTGGCAACAGTTAAGGTAAAGTGAGCACAGTTTTTCACAAACGACGGGGTGAAAACGAGTAGCAAATTTGCACTTTTCAGCTAAGCTAATAAATTAAATTCATCGAAAAGGCGAAAGCCTCGAGACGCCATTAATGTAAACTTAAAAAATATATACACAAAATATATAACAAGTAACATTCTGAAATCGTTGAGACGAATTTTAAAGGCACACTTCTGACGCTTATTGGCCAAAGCGAGAATTTATGGCGAAAAATCGTGTAAATATGCATGAGATACATTGTTGTTTTTTAGCTTGGTGGTTGGTAAGAAAATGTGTAAAGCAGCGGCGAGCTTCATCAATGGTTGATTAATTGTGTTTGCATAAATTATGCATAGTTTTTTTTATTCAATTACAAAAGCTATTTACAACGCCATTTATCTGAATTAATGCATAATTCTATAAATAGTTATAGACTGCAAGTCTATGGGATGTTTCCGGTTGTGGTGTGATTCAGGCGGAGGCTAAACTATTTAATAGGTGTCATGGATAGGAATTTATAAGAGGCAATGAATCAGAGGAATTAAATGACCATTTAACAGTTTAATTGTTAATTGTTAATGGTTATTTTTTAGGTATTTCGAGGATTATACATAAATCAACCATTTAATAAGTATAAAATATATTTAGTTGTATTTATAATGGAGGTTTGAAGCCAAACCAATCCCATTTTTAGCATCGAGTAAGACTGAAGTCTATCCATATACAACTTGGACAAACAATTATTTATTCGAGCCAAAAAGTTGCTTACCCACTTTTTTATTTGGTGACCAACCCAAAATACAAAAAAAGTGATAAAACCTAGCTCAATGCTAAATCAAGTGAGTTGTTACTGACAGTGTGTCACAAAAATTATGGCAAATATTAAATTTAAATATTGAATAATTTTTAGAAATAAATTATAGATCTTGTGTAATAAAAGATTTTTAAATAAAAATAATAAAAAACTACAAAGAAAAGCGTTTGCCTAACTAACGTTTCATTAGAATTCTCAAGTGAATATTCAAGATGGAAATTATTATCAAAAAAAATATTATTACAACAATTATAACATAAATTCCCTTTTTAAAAATTTCAATTATTTTTACAAATGTAAAATATTACATTTTTAAAATAGTGAACAATTTATAATAATAATAAAGCAGAGTAAATACATTTCCAAACCCCACTGTACTTGGATTTGACTTTGCCAACACATTTTTCCTCGATTACTCAATATGAAAATATTTCTTCTAAATAAAAATATAAAAAATAAAGTCAACAAAATATACAACAAAAAAAATGTATGCACAACCGACATGCCTACAATAAAATCTCGTTTATGACATGCAAATAAAATGTAAATTTAGTAGCCCAACAGTGTTCGACCACCGCGAAATAGAAACAACAACGAACAAAAATCGGTGAATAAAAAAATATACATAACAACAAAATAAATAATAGCAAGAAAACTGAGAGCTGCGCGAAGAGCACAAACACAAGAAGATAAATACAAATAAAAACAAAAGCCGGCAGCGATAAATAAAAAAAGCAAAACAAAGCCAGAGATCGACTCGAGGCGACAATAAAAATTTGTCGACTGTGTCAGAGTGTGTGATCAAAAGCGTTCAAAAAGCACGTGGGGGCGTAACAAATAGCCGCATAAACAGCCAGATGGGTGGAACAGAAACAGAAGCAAAATCACAGAGAGAGAGGGAACAAGTGTAACGAAAAGAGATCGCAATAAAAAAGGCAGCAGAACAAATGCAGCAGCGAGTGCGCCTTGTGCTTCACTTGCCGCTAATGAATGAAATCGAATGGGGAGAAGTTGTTGAATGGAGCCCAGCCGGAGCCGAGAAATGGAGTGAAAACAATGGAACAACCGACTGCTTAATAGCGAATAAATTATGAACCATTATGTGATTATTGCAGCTACTAAACATTTTTTACAGGCACGATAATAGCGATTCGATTTATTTAGCAGATTATTTTATGAATTCCTGGTAAATAACCAAACTAGAGATTTGTATAAATATAGGGTATTAAAAATCGAGCTCACCATCATATCGAATTTTCAATTATCGAAAAAATCTAAATTAAAGTTAAAATATTGAAAATGTTATTTAATTTATTTGTTCCTTTTCAGATATTCTATACATAAAAAAAAAAATAAGGGATTCAATATCATATAGAAAATATTGCAAACTTTTATATATTAAATTGTAATTATCGATAAATATATATTAAATTTTTTATCGTAATTATAACGATTACATTAAAAAATATTAAATTTATTTGTATATTTTTCAAATTACTTTTGGTAAACATAACAAAAAGAATATCAATGTAGCGCACAGATATCTAATGTTTAAATACCGATTTATGTTATATATCGAATTTTGCATCAAAAATCGATAAATCATGGGTATTTCATTTTGTTTTTCTTTCTCTAACATAAGCTATATTATTTTAAGATTGGTCAGAAATTTTCTTCTATTTTAATTTAAAGAAAACCCCAAATAAAAATACTTTAATAATTTTATATAAATTAAGCAAACTTCCAAAGTCCGCAAATTTCCCTTTTTAATTCCCCCATAACCTGCACAATTTTTTTTTGCGAAATCATTAAACTGCCGTTAAATTTTCTAGACCTGAACTTGAGCTGCTTTTGCTGCCCACTCAGCCGAAGCGAATACTATTATGAAATCGCTTCGAAAGCTAGACCTGGCTGTCTGCTACAGATACCGTTACTTTTGCGACTGCACTATACAAAACCTGTTACAGTTTTGACCAAGTTTTGTCCGCAGCTGAGTCATACATATATAAAAACACAAAATAATACGAAGGCGGGCGGGCATGCGACGATCTTGCTAATTGCCCGGAGCAGAAAAGCGCGGCGAGATACCTGGGATATACCTCTCGTGTGACTGACACCTGCGATTAGCTTTTTAGCCCCTCATTTTTCCCCCCTGCAGGCCATCATCGGTGAACCGAATAATTTGCATGAAGCTTGGCTTAAACGTTTCACTCAGCGGCAGCCGCAGGGAGAGAGAAATACAGTCAGCGCTCAGTTAAGTGAATTTTCAGCAGAGTTGAGACATTTTTATATAATTTTAAAATATAATTTTGGGAAGAAAAAATCATATATTTCAAACAAATTTTACTTTGCCTCTGTTTTATTATGAAACCATTTAAGGAAGCCTCACTGTAAAACACAAAAAAGTCGCTCCAATAATGTTTCGGTCATTCACATTTGCCGTAACTCTGTAGGCGTTTGTGTTTGTTTATCTTTGGCTCTTTCATCTCGAGCTGTGAACTTGTCAGCTACAGCAAATTTGCATTTGTTCAGTCGTTGTGTTAATTTCTTACAATATATTCAATTTACCCGTTTGCTAATTTCAATTTTAAGTGCAAAAAAAACTGGTACATGCGTTTTTAAGATAATTATAAAGATGATTATCGGCCGAGATTTAATTGATTTTCAACAGCACCTAAGCGAATTAAGCTAAAGATTAAAATACCTTAATTTAATATAAAAAAAATCCACAAATTAATTTGCATTCCAAACGTATTACGTAAAAAAATGTATATCTAAATCAGTTTTTGTTATCTTGTGAACATTAATTTAGCTTTTAATGTGGTTAATTGTGGATAATTTATCAATAAAATGTATTTTAAGACTGCAAAAAACTTTCAAAGTAAAAGGAGAGCAACTAGCAGCAGTTTAGATAATTGTTTGCCATAGGTAAATCCTAAAAAACAACCTTTAACTAATTTAAATTTGCAAGTTTTTATTAAGATAAATTGCAAATAAATTTACAAATATCATGCGGCTAAAATCTGCCTTTGAAAGTAACTGGAAACCTACATTTTATATAATGCAAAAGAGAGTGCCGATTTGGATTGGTCTAGCAATTTGAATAGGGGCTTTTCTAAAGCCAAAGTGCTTAAGGGGGGATGAGACACAGAAAGAGAGAGCCAGAACAGCAGGCAATTTTTTAAATCAACTTTAATTGAAATAAATTGTCATATCATTTGCCCTGGAAATGGGAATGGAAATGGAAATGGACTCAATTAGATGCGGGCCTTATGTGCGCTCTACTACTCTACTCTTCAGCACTTTATTTCACTCACCCTCTGTAATTTTTCAAACCAAAAATATTCTCAAATTTTCTCCCCTGGAAAAATTATAAAGCCCACCATCAATCAAGCGGGGGCGGGCGTGGAAATATGAAATTGAAATATGACAAGAACCTATCCAATCGGCCGAGCAGGGATTGATGACCACTCTGGGTAATGGAAAAATGGAAAATCTACTTAAGAAATTGTCGGACACATGCCTACATCATACATACATACAATATATACTCGGTACAAGACCATAAACAAGACCTAATTGAGTGAAAGTAATTTTGTACATAAAAAAATTATTCGAGATTCGACAAACAACACAACCTTCAAAGCTCTGACTTGCTGTGTGTGTGCCTCAAAAATAAAATAAACATAATTAATAGCAGACATTAAGTCCGAAAGCCATAAAGAAGAGAGAAGATATCTGCAGCTCGGGATACAGTACGTTGCGTGATTATAAGGGAAATTAAAAGCAAACATTTAGTGTATTTAAATATATATTGTATTGGTGTTGGCTTATATTTTCTTCAATAAAAAAGATAAGATTTCCTTTAAGATTATTTTTATAGAGGCTAACTTTCGAGATTTATAATCCCAAGAAATTGGGAAATAACTTTGGGTTTCAGTAATTCCAGTGGCCATAATTAAATTTATAAAAAATATGTCTAAAATGTAGTTGAAAAACCTACCACCTCTCTGCTTTTTTTATGATTTCTTTGATTAGTTTTAATGGCTGCTTTTGTAGTTTTATAATCCTGCAACTCACTCTATAAATGCCTAAATCTGTTTGGTTTTAACACACAAAAATCTTAACCAAAACTTTGCGGTTAACTGCGCACGCACAATGGACTTCCTCTGATCTCTCTCTATGCCCCCCAAGAAATCAAAAAAAAAAATAGCCCCTTCTGTTGATGAAACCACAAAAACAACAACATTGGGGCAACAATTTATGCCAGCCGCTGAGACCGACAACGTATAACAGTTTTATGCAATTTATGTGCAATTTTTCAATTGAATCGCCGCCGGACTCGAAGCAGGAAGGTTTCACTTAATGCGACGCAATTTTGGTTTATTTTTTTTTTTTCCACAAAATATTTCTAACGATGACAGCTAGACAAACTTTTAATTGCAATTAATTCAAGTGACATTTGCAAAATAAAACTGAGACTAGAAATCGATAGAAAATGTGGTGACGACATTGAGCGATTATAAAATTACGGGAAACTTAAAGAAAAGTAGTCTTAGTTGACAGGAAAAATAGAAAAGTTGATGATAGATTAGTTGGAATTTTCTTGGAAAAAATATATAATTTATTTTAGTTTATCTCTAGCTAGCTTACTAAGTGCTTTTGGGCTTAAAATCCTGACCTGAATATTTTACAAAACATACAAAAATTAACATAATATATATAAGAAATCCTTGAAATGTTTTAAAATATTTCCTAAAACATAATTAATCCCTAAACATGGTTTCCGTTTCATTTCGTTGAGAAACCCATTAACTAGGCCATACTCCATTCATTTTTTTTTCGCTAAAAATACAAACCCCACCAAAAGACTCGTTCTGCGATGAACAACCAAGTCAATGTCATTTTGCGGCGGATCTGACATCATAAAAAAAAATCAGCATCGTTAGCCCAAACAACAGCTTCTAGGGCCATTCATCAAAATGTGATCTAAGTTTAGGCCAAGCTAGCGAGCAGGCCAACTTCCTTATCAATCATATGACAGTTAAGTAGTTATTTAACTATACAATTTGCATATCAAACGTACCTGCAAAGAGAAGAGAAAAAGACAAATGAAACGAAATTAATAAAAAATTGAAATTTATTCGTAGACGTGGGAAAATACATATAAATATATATATAAAGACGTTCTTGTTAACACATTGCGGGTATCAGATGAACAGGCAATAAATTGGGTCTCATTATACGCGAGTCGCAGATAATTATATAATGTCGGGGGAAGGCATTAAGAATATATTGTTGTATGGCTATATGTAGCTGATTTTAATGAGAAAAATATCCCATAAACGCGGCGTTGGGCAAAGTCAAGTGGAATCCGAAATCTGAAATCCCAAAAAGCCGCAAATTCGACCCGCATTTTTGGTTTGGCTATCAAATTACCCCCCGTTTCTACAAATTTTCCCCCCTTCTCTTTGCTGATCCAAAGACAAACAATTGTCCCGCATAAAAAAAAAAGAGAAAAAAGAAAACGAAGACAAAGTCAACAAATGGCCAAGAGAGGTTTCTTTTTTTCGGGGGGAGGTTAGAGCTCAAGCTCACAACACACGTGTGAGTACAACATTTGACATTATTTGTTGTTGTCTGAGCAAATAGGTGTGCAAACAGAGACGGCAATAGCAGGGGCTAGTACACACACACTTACAGAGGGTTTGACTAATAAGGATTTTAGCACGAGCCACGATTTCGCCTTAAATCGAGAGTAAAACACACACAAAGGACGTGCATTTAGAGAAGATGAGACCAAAAATGCAAATACTGGTGGCCAAAGAGAGTGCTGGCAACATTTCTTTTTAAATAATAAAAGGGATTTAAACTTTTACCAAGTGGCTTTTTATTATTAACAAAAAATTCCTGTATTTGTTTCATAAAAATAAGGTTTATTGATAATATTTTAATCTGATAGAGATCAAAAAGATTTTAATTAAAATATAAGAATTTAGAAGAGTTTAGAAATAGATAGATATTCATGATGAAACATGTGTAATTCTTAGGAATAATGAAGTATCTTTTAGATACAAAAGAAATTTTTTAGAATACATAAGGTATCTTCTAGATACAACAGGAATTTTTTAGAATAAATGAGGTATCTTCCAGATACAATAGAATTTTTGTATAATCAGTAATGACATTTCCAACAAGACTATTAAAAAATTATATTATATAAATATAAGAAAATAAAAGATTTCTAGAATTACTCCTATAAGAACTTTTTGATAATATTTATAGCACTATAACAATTGTAGAATATTCTAAGTACAATAAAAACCTGCTTCTAATAATCAGTTAAAACTTTCTTAAACAGAATTTTTTGTATTTAACTATCTAAAAACGTAATAAAAGTGTTAACACTTTTTACATAAATATTTATCAAGATTTCTTGTTGCAAGATTTTAAGCTAAGCTTGAACTTTTTCCATAAGAATGGAAAAATGAATGCATTTCCTATAGCTTAGCCTAAATTAAGCCTCAATCTCTCTAAATAAGTAGCTTTCCTTCAAATAAATTTTACCTTTACTAACCCGAATTTCCCCCTATACCTTCTTGACCACTCTCCGAAACTCAGGTTGGAGTGATCACTGTTCAACAGTCGCTACCGAAAACTGCAGCAGGAAAAACTCCAGACAAACAAACAATACAGCGCGGAATAGAGCTGAGTTTGCTTTTTATTGTTGTTTGCCGTTTGCCAGCGTTATTTACGACTTGCAATGTTTGGAAATGTTTGGACTCTGTTTACTTTTCTGTATTTTGTGTGTGTTTTTAGTATCGTTCTTGCTTACCGGATAATACATTCCTTGCGGAGGAAGAAAAAATGCCCCTGAGCCCCACAGTTTGACGGCTTTTTATATTCACAGTGGCGCGTCGCAAATATGATGTGTAACTCCTTGCTAATTTCTCTGCGTGTTTATGCAGGGGAAGGGGGTAGCTTTTGCAGTCTACTCTCTTTTTCAAGGGTAGAAAGTTCACTTTACTCTCGATTTTGGAAATATTTCATTTGTTTTCAATTGGTATTTGATTCTGGTTTGATATTTTTTATATTTTTACTTGGTTTTTGGTTTTGGCACAATTTTTGTTTCTCCTTTTTCTTGGGATATACACTTTACTGCGGGGGGGGGATAATTTAAAAGTAAAAAATTGGGAAAATAAGAAAATATACAAGTAATACGCGGGACACGTTTTTGCACTTTAAATTTTATATATCCGAGCACGCAAAACTATTATTTTCTTGCCACAAAATATATTCAAAGTCGCACGTGCGAGCAAGCGAGACGGAGCGCGGCGGCACATTGAGGGGCAGAGACAAGCAGCGAGGGGGCGAAGGACAGTTAACAATCGATAAAAGTGAAGGTGGAAATATTTGGAGTGGTTACTGTATCATATAAATTTCTTATTTTGATTTATAAACATTTAAAAAATGTATTTGTACTTTTTTGACTAGATTTTTCCATTAACAAAATACATCTACAACAAATTTTGAGTCGATAATTTCTTATTTATACAAGGATTTATCACTATCTATTTTTTAGAATCATTAAATTAAAGATTTATAAGTTTACTTAATGGTTTTAAAATATCTAAAACGTTAGTAAAACAATCTATCTTTTTCCACTAAAAATATGCATTTTTCAGTTTTAAAGGCTTCACTGTAACGATGAAGTACAAAATTCTTGTTTGTTGTTTTTAGGGGTGGCTTTCATTCTTTTTTTTTTGCACTTTGGGCTCCTGGGAAACTGAACTGAAACTACACGGAACGAACGCAACGGTCCTCCCTTTTGGATGTTTTAATTTTTCGAAAACGAAAACAGAACCGAAACAGCTTGCCAAAAGGGAAATGCGCAAAAAAGACGGCGCAAACGCGAGACAAAAGAGATGGGGCGTTGATGATGATGATGATGCGAAGCGCAGGAGGAGGTGGAAGAGGGGACACCGTAGCAGACAGTTCACAATTTGTAATAATAAATTCCTAGTTTCTTATTTGGATATTTATTCCAAAGCCAAACTAATGGATATTTTGAAATTTTCTAGATTTTTCTGTTATTTTCTGTGATTTTTGTTTATTTGTTTTTTTTTTCGTACACACTCTCACACACACACAAAGGGTTTTGATTGTCTGCAACGCATCCCTTGGATATTCTCTTCTTTTTGCGCGCTTTTGCACTTTTCCCCTGATTTTGTACTCAGAGTTTTTCTTATTTAACGGACCGAACTTTTTACATCTGATTTTGTTCCCAATTTTCTTATTTTATTTCCATTTTATATTCGAAACAAAGCAGCTGAGAGAGAGACCTCCGAGACAGAGAGAAAGAGAGATGCTGCCGCATAAAGACAACCCGAGAGAGGGCGAGTAAGAGAGCGCCAGATGAGTGGGAAAAATCGAATCAGAATTGTGAGCCCATAAAGGATGGCAGGATAAACGAGCGGACAAAGGCAAAGGCGGTCCGAAGGCAACAACACAGCAATGGCCACAAAAACATGTGCGTGAATGAATTCCGTTTTATTTCGCTTTCCTGCGTCTCTTCTTCATGGCAGCAGCATCTCGCGGGCGGAAGCGGGACGGAACACGGACGGGGACGAGAGTGAGTGCGAAGGAGACACAAGAGAAATCACGTCCCTCGCTGCTGCTTCTTTTTCTCGCCGCATGGCATATATATTTATTTTTAACTTTTCATTTCATTTATCTAGCCGCTCGCCAAATTTTATATTTTCTTTTAGTTTTCCGCACTGCACTTTTCACGTTTTGAAGGGTTTTTTTCGGTCTCGCTGTTTTATTATTACCGCTCTTATGGTTGGGCAAAATTAAATATTTCGCCGCTGCTGGGGTTTTATTTTTATTTATTTTTTTGTGTTGTTTTCACTTTCAAGCGTGCCGAATTTCCACTGAGAGCGAACCGCTAATCCACCCACGACTTGTTGCGAAGAAAGTCAAAAAGCAACTGAGATAACCGTATTTTGCGTTCCCTCTTTGGGGTATCGTTTCGCTGGCAGCTAGTGGTGGGTTGATGTTTTCAAAACATCTCTCTGCTGGCCAGCTTTGGAAACTTAGCTATTTTATGGCCAGATCTAGCTACTCTCCACCCGATCTAGCAGGAGCCTGTTATTTTGGCTATTTTACTGAATAAATAAAATGAGCGGAGCGCTTTGTGCAATTAACTTGGTTGACCACTTAAATAAATTGTGCACAAATATATTAATGGAAAAATAAACATCTATTTTTTTCTCTCATTTTTAAAAATGTTTAAATATTTTGGCTTTTGAATTTTTACTGTCCAGCTATAAAAGACGACCAATAGTTGGCAACACTGCTGCTGGCAGCTCCAGGCTTTAGTGTTTTCTCACCATTGCGTTGCTGTTAGTTCTCAATGTGAGTTAACAGCATGCTGTTGGGCTCAGTGGTGGATGTTAGTTAACACTGCCTTAACAGAAGCTTATCGATAAGACTTGCAATCGAACTGTTAGGGTTTAAAATATTTTAATTATTTTTATTTTGTATTTATTTGATGAAAGTATTGTTACTTTGAGATACTTTAAGATTTAAAAAAAAGTTTTAAAATGCTTTTCTCTGAAAAATAGGTATTTTAACCCAGCTTTTGTTACTTTTTTGATTTTGTAATTTAAGTATTTTTGTTTTTTATTTTTAAAGTAAACTTTTAATATAAAATTTTTAATTTCTAAACATTTCGCCGAGTTTAAAGACTCTTTTGGGTTCATTTTATTGCTGCGCCCATAACTCTGCATAAAATGGCTGGCTCTTCAAACTTTCCGGCCGGTTTTTTGGCCATCAAAAAGTCGCCTTCTGGCATTTGTCTCAGTCCCGTCAGCTTTTCGCAGGCTTTTCCCCTAGTTCCCCCCTTTTCTCGCCACTTTTTCCCATCATATATGGGCTCAACAAACAACGTCCGAGGTCCGACAAATCAAAAATTCGCCATGAGTCTGGTAGATGCAGTAAAGCTTTAGTTTTTTTTTTTTTTTTTGAGTGGAGGCTATATTCAGGATATCCCAGGATTCGGAGAGAGGTTTGGTCCTAGTAAAACCGAATCAAAAGTGTCAAGCCTCATTTTCGGTTGTCCAGGACAACGCTTGTCAAGATTGCATTAGCCAGCGTGTCCTGCTGGAAAAAGGAGGAACAAAGGCGGGGCAGAGAAGCTAGTCTGGCAGAAAATTACACTGGAAACAAGTTTTTCTAATGGATTTTAATTTCAGAGGAGTTTATTTGAGATATTTATTAATTTTTTGATTTTTAAGAGGAAGGCTTATGATTTTGTTTATTAATTTTTATACGAATTTGGTTAACAAATATATTACAAGAAATGTAAAATAATAATAATAAATAAATATAATAAATAGCTCACAAAGAATTAAGTAAAATAAAAAAACATCCAAATTGAAATTGGTGAAGTAATAAAATTAATATCTCAAATAATAAATATTTCCCTTAAAACTATACAAATATTTTCCAGTGCAACTGCACCAGTAGTAGGCGTGGTTCTTTGAGGGAGGCTTATTAACACGACGGACAACAGCAGGCGTCGTCAGTCGCCAGAAAGAGGAAAAACCGGACGAAAAGCGGGCTGGCAAAAATATGGGGGATCCCCTAGGTTGGCAAATGCAAATGGATTCACCGCAAGAGCAAAAGAGAAAGCCTGGCATGGCCATTGCCGCCTGGCCATAGAAAGTGAGAAATTTTTGCACTGCAACCGGATGCAAGAGCTGCACATGATACTAGCAGCCTAGGCCCCTTTCCCCCTTCCAGGGTTTTTCCACCACCTCGTCACCATCCCGCATAAATGCAGAATCCCCAGCGCTGGCAACTTTTTAATCCCTTTTGGCCGGCAAATTGTCGCCAACACTCTCTCTCCGCCTCCCTTTCCCTTACGCCCGGCAAAATGAGCAACGTGCTGAGGTTTTACGCCGTTTTCCACGCTTTTCCATTGCTCTGCTGCAGCAACAATATTTTGCCTTTTTAGGGGCTAAGCTTCAAAATTGAAAAAGGGAAAATAAGTAAAGTGTATGAACATCAGCCGATAAGTTGGGAAAGTCCTCCTCTTAATATTGGCCAAGGTAAGAGCGGCGGAAAAGAGGGAGGATTTGGTTGAGGATAAATCACTTTTAATATCCAAAATGGAAATGCGATGAAAAATGATTCAACTGAAGGAGAAAAGGTGTGCGAAAGAGGCCGAGAAGAGCGATACACAAGAGTAAATCAAGAAGGCGATAATTTCAGGACATAAAAAATATTCAAATATAATAAATCAATAAGAGAATTATTTTTAAAAAATTAACGGTTGATGATTAAGTATTAAAAGTTAAAATTATTTAACAGAAATAAAAATATTTAAGAATAAAAACTAAAAAGCGGAAGTTTAAAAATTCTGAAAAAATTCAAACTGACAGTTCTTGTACTTTTTTCAAAGGTTAAAAATTTGAAGGTTACAATCTGTCAAAGTTGTATGGTTTCATAGTGTCATAATTTATAAAATCTTATATTTTAATGATAAATAATTTAACTACAACTTTAAAAGCTTCAAAATTGAATACTTTTAATTTTTTAATATTTTTTATTACTTTTATAGTTCCTATAGAAATTCCATTTTAAAAATTACTTCCCTATTTAATGCCTAAAGTTCCCAGCGAAGCCACCTAAATCTTTAGCCAACCGCGACTAAGGGAAAACTAAAGGAGGAATTTTCCCAGGCTCCCACACCACCCACTCATCCTCCCCTCTCTAGGGAGCTGACCTGCCTCTGAGTTTGATATATGTAAAGAGGTGGAGGAAAGGGAAAGGGGAGGAGTAGTGTGGCCAACTAACCGCAAACAATAACAAACGATGGCCAAAAGCGAAACAGAAGCTGTTTCTGTTTCAGTCAACGGCGCCTACACAGGCGTCGCTCGCTCCTCCTTTTCCTCCTGAACACCCCCTCTCCCAGGGCGTAGACGAAGGGTGGGATACGTCGGGGTGCCATTTACAAGGAGCCAAGGATTTATGATGCCTGTTATCGCGCCCAGGACGCGAAGAACGCAGCGCAGCAGGCGAAAACGATGACAAAAGGTGTCCACCAAGGGGGGGAAAACTCCAGAGGAGGAGGCGAGGAAAAACTCCAAGGGACAGGGACAGGGACAGGGAAGAGCAAGAAAAAATCAGCAATGGCGTGGAAGGCAGATAAAATCTCGCACGCAGCAAATAAAATATGTACGAAAAAAGCAAACAAAACGTAGCATACTTTTTTGGAGCTACAAACGGAAACGGAAAATTTCGAAGGTTTAGTGATGAAAATTTAGAAGGATTTTAGCTGATTTTAGAATTTTATTTAATGTAAATAAAAGCAAGAGAACTTAAATATTCCTTAAAACAACCTTAAAATTTTTTTTTAATATTACAGGAAAACATAAGTTTTATTTTTAAATCTTTAAAAAATTTTTTTAATCATTTTAAACTGTTTGAAAACTAGTTTCCTAAATATTACATTTGATTTTTTTTTTAATGTAAAAATGTGCGAAGTCAGATGATTTTTTCAATGATTTTTCAAAAAATTTTTTATGGGATTTTTGAATATATTATTTTATTTTATTTTTTTTAAGCGTTTTACTAAAAAATCAATTTAAAAAAAATGAACATATTTTTTAAGGAAAAGAATTCTGTGATTAAAAATATAAAATGACTCATACATTTATTTTTAAAATCATAAGCTAACAATTTTTGATATTTAGCTATTTTTATTTCCATTTAATCTCCTTTCAGCCATAAACTTAGGCCAGTTCTGTCTAACAGGCTTCTAAGCAGGGGTAAAAATGTGAAATTTAATGGGTTAAACGGGGTTGTGAAAGGGGTTGCTCTTTGTTGTATTTTTGGGCGAGGCCATAAACACATGTGTTGTTCCATTCACTTGTAGCGCAAATTGGTTAACTTGGGGGATGCGAGAGATGCTCCCCCGCTACCCAATTAATCGGAACTTTATGGGGTTATTTATCCAACATTTTCAGCCCAAGAGTGTTGCCATCAAATCGACATTAATTAAATTAAATTCTGTTGCAGAAGAAAAAAAAAACCAAAACAAATATAGCGTCTAATTAAAAAGGCAAAAACCGTTTGCCAAGAGCCTAAAAGTATCTATTACTAGCGTTTGCTGTTGGCTAAATTAGTCAATAAATTAAAGCAGCCCGGGGCTCGTAACGAGCCCAAAAACATTGCATTAAAAAAACCATTCATTAAAATGGCAAAATGTGGCGCAGAAATTTATGGCCCAAACCGGGGAGAGGGAAAGAGGGGCGTCTCAAGTGGCAAAAGCCAGCAAACAGAAACAGAATCTGAAAAAGAAACAGAAACAGGAGCAGCTGAAGGCAGCATCCTCGTTGCGGAGCGGTTCAAATCTTTAAGCGGAGGTCGCCTGGAGTATCCTTTGGATCCCTCCAGCTTTTGCCACAAGGAAAACATGAAAACATGGTGGAAGAAAACTAACAGGTGGGCGCGGTCGCAAAGGGAGGTTGTTTGATACTGTATTTTGTGGGTGTCTTGTGAGGGTAGTTCAGTCTTTGACTTAAAAAATATTTCGATTAATTTTATAAATTTTTAAAACATTTTCTTCTCTTAATTTTATAAGCCCAGAGCTCGTTTTTCAGTGTGACAGGTTCCAATCTTGAAATTTAGATCCCCATCTATGCATATTTTTTTAAGAAAAATCTAATTCAAAATCAAAATAAAATCAAAATTAATAATAATTAAGTAAAATTTTAATATTAAATTAGGCGAATTAGAGACTTAATAGTGCTTTTTGAATAACTTTATGTTATTAATCATTATATAGCCTTATATTTTGTTGTCTACATTAATTTGAAAGCAAGTTTATAATCTTTAATTCAATTTCTAATTTAAATAATGGGTATTTGACCTCAACTATGCTGTGCAGATTTTAGCCTGTATTTGGGCAATGGAGGTGAGCTGTTCCCCATACAGTTCAATGCGCTCGCCATGCACTCAATTATAATTTGCGAGCTTGGCTTCAGACAGAGGCCGCCCATGGGACGACGATGACGCGTCATCAGGCCATTAGCAAAGAGCAAACTCTCACATACGTTTTGGAGAGGGGGTCAAGGGGGAAATTCTGGATAAATAATGGGAGAAACAACACTGCAAAAAATAGATGCTTAAAAAAAGAATACTTTTTTGGGAGCTATGCAACGAAAAAATATTATAAATATCTCCAAAATGTTGGCTATTAGTTTAATTAATTT